>BMAO01014125.1:0-69053 GCA_019973975.1 Trichonephila clavata | reverse complement strand
CTTTTTAAAAATTTGAATTCCAAGCAGTACAAAAAGAACTCGCATTAAATTTATAAAAACGGTTTCAAGAATTTTAAGTACATTTTTCCCCTATAGTTAATAATGATAAAAGTTACAGAATATTTTATTTAACTTATAAATTAATTATTGATTTACATATGCTACATTTGTTTGCAAACTAATAATACTTTGATAGTTTTTCCAGAAAAAAAGCACTGTGATAGGAAATATCCAAATAAATTACTTGGCATCCAGAAATTCTAATTATAAATACGCTTTTAAACTTCACTTGTGTCTGAGAATAAAGTTAATATTTATAAACTAACTTTACTTTTGATTCACCTTTTTGCAACGAATATATTTTCTTTTTTACTTGTAATATAAAATAATGAATACAATTTTAATGGATGTCTTTATTTATTTTAATGAAAGTATTATTTTTAAAAAAAACTACTTAATTAAAAGAGTTTTATCTCTAAGTAATCTCCTACAATAAAAGTAATTGCCTATTGTTAATTAATCCTCTTCCTTTCCACTCATAATATTAGTGAACTTATTCTGTACTTCGCTTTATAAAATTTATTCCTTCGATATTTAGGTATTAGAGAGGAAAATTATCTTTTCATATTAAAGAATCTCCCCCCCCCATTGCGCAATAATGTAAGCGATACATTAATTAAGAATCAAAATGGATGGGGAAAAACCGTCGTCAAATATCCAACTAATGAAACAATAAAAAAAGATAATTACTATAATAGTTTCCGTAATGACTAAGGAAAAAAACACGGGGAATCATATGAATAACCACATTAAAATGAAAGATAAATATAAGAAAGTTAGCGTTCAAGAAAAAAAAATGTATGACTATCAGTTTCCAGAAACATTAAATAACATATGATACGCACATTTTCATACGACAGATAATAAACTTAAATTTCCAAAGAAAAATATGTTGTATATTATTTAACTGAATATACTGTAATTCGTTATTACATTTTCCCTGATTATAAAATCTATTTAAAAAAAAGATTTTCCGTGATTCTCAAGATGCTTGTAATAAAAATAATATACTCAGAAAATAAATTTAATTATGGTTGACTCATTTGAATCATTTAGAGAATGTTAATTGCGACAAGAGATTACAATACCGGATACCGAATACCGGTATTTTGAGCCATTTGTACAATTTTGTAATATCGGTATTCACAAGTTAATACTACTTTTTTCGGTATTACTAGAATTTTTTAAAATTGTCTCCACTTTATGTTCAGGAACGCCAGCATAGCAAAATAGTATATATTTTGCTTTTGTGTTTCCCTAATGGTGAAATTAATTAAACTGTAAACATATAAGTTGCATCGCACAATCAAGAGAAGTGTTAAAATGTACGAATCATCCAAGAAGACGGCAAAACTATTCTATTACATCTCGAGCGATAATGCCCTGTGCAGGATTCGTAGTCTGATATTCGCATCTGTAAAACAAGTTTGTAGTTGTGAAAGTGCGTAATATTTTGATATTTTTTGAATTGGGGAGTATATTATTCATATTGTACTGTATTTGCATATCATGCTTTAGGATTCAAATTATCCTTCAAATTCATTATATATATCCATAAATAATAACTCATAAATGAATAAGAATCTTATAGAAATAAAAAAACAATTGATTATACTTCGGTTTGGTTTCATCATTTATATGATTTCAAAAATATGGTAACACATTGTAAAATGTCAAAAAAAATTGTCTTCAAAATTTCTAAAACAATTTCAGCAGACATAATACAATTAAAAAATCAGCGATATCCAAAACCATCAGACGATAAATCGATTTGTTTGAAGATAGGGATTTAGAGGTAAATACTTGGAAAAAGTATATCTCCGCATTGCTAAAAGTACCAACTAATATTTCGATATTTTTTGAATTGGAGAGTATATTATTCATATTGTATTGCATATCATACTTTAGGGTTCAAAATATTTTTCAGATTCCTTACATATATACTCATTATTAACTCATAATAATGAATAAGAATAACCTTATAGAACATAAAAAAACAATTGATAATACTTCGGTTTGGTTTCATCATTTATATGATTTCAAAAATATGGTAACACATTGTAAAATTTCAAAAAAAAAATGTCTCCAAAATTTCTAAACAATTTCAGCAGACCATAATACAATTCAAAAATCAGCGATATCCAAAACCATCAAACGAGAAATCGATTTATTTAAAGATGAGGATTTAGAGGTAAATACTTGGAAAAATTAATAACTCATAATAATGAATAAGAATACTTATGGAACATAAAAACAATTGATATTACTTCGGTTTGGTTTCATCATTTATATGATTTCAAAAATATGGTACACATGGTAAAATTTCAAAAAAAAAAATGTCTCCAAAATTTCTAAAACAATTTCAGCAGACCATAATACAATTCAAAAATCAGCGATATCCAAAACCATCAAACGAGAAATTAATTTATTTAAAGATGAGGGATTTAGAAGTAAATACTTGGAAAAAGTATATCTCGCATTGCTAATAGTACCACCAACTAGCCTAGATGCCGAATGAGAGTTTTCGATAGCTGGTAATTTTTGCACAAAATTACGTTCCAGGCAGTACAATTGATGTATTTTTTTTTTAAGGTCTCATTTCAAAAATTTGCTATAGTACCACAGACTGAATAGTAATATCTACACTTTTTTGTGATTTAAATAAGTAAGATGCTCCTTACTTTTTTGTGATTCTTTATTTTCTGTTATAAGTTACAAATTATTTTTTTGTGATATTTACGCTTCTAATAAAATTGGCAAATAAACCGGTATTGAAATTTTAATCCGATATTGCAATCTCTAATTGCGAAACACATAATGGAATATTATAATTATAAAATAATAAATGAATAAATAGTTATTTGTGTTTTTAAAAAAATAAATTTTTGTACATAAATATGAATAAATTCATATCGATTGTTATATGTATACAAATAATTGAACTTCTAATAAATTATAGTTTTAAAAAACTATAAAAACACCCTTTTATAATTAAAAAATTAAGTTTTAACTTATTCTTTTAGTCGCCATATCTGGAAATGGGATCTGAAAATGGAGACTCGTTATCCTGATGATCCTGATCAGGACAATGGAGCAAAATTATTACACTATTGTATTGTCATTGTCCTGAACAAGTGAGCAAAATTTCGAATTAATCTGGCTTTTTAAAGTGGATAAAAGAGAGAGATTCCGTTACATACAAGTGAAACTTATAAAAGGGTGTTAAAAATAAGTTATATTGCGCCATTTGGAGAAAAAAAATGTTATTTCATTTTCGTAAAGCATGTTTATATAAATTTATAGCTCATTTCTTATTTCATTAAAATTATAAATACACGGATTTGTTTCGAAATTAATTTTCAAAAAATAAAACCTTAGTAAGTTGTTTGATGCTGATTGTGATATTGATTATGAAAATACATATTATATTAAAATATTGATCTAAAAGCGCATTATTAAAAATCAAAGGTTCTTGACAACGTGAATAGAAGTTAGAATAGTAATTCTGAATGAATGAGCGGAAAACGAGATAAAAATGGTTAAGTCTGTTTGAAAAATATAAAGTTTCTAGTAATAAAAATAAAAAAAATTCTATGGAATGAAAAACATAAAAGAAATTACTACAAATAAAAATACAACAACGTTTTTAAAAAGTCATTCAAAAAACTTTTCCGAGTTTTTCACAAAAATAAAACTTTCGAAGAAGAAAAATTGCAAACATCATTAACATTATTCATTCAAGAGAATGAGTACTAGTTAGGCGAAAGGTTAGTCCACATTACGTATTCTGAAACATTCGTGTTAATCTCGTAACATTGCCCGAAATTTGAATGACTTTCTGGTCATTTAAAATAATGGGAAAAGGATAATAAACGCTATTTCCTGGGATTCCAGAGCCATTTTTGGATCGTTTCCCATATAAATATCGCTTACGGGGAATAATAAATGGGGCGCTAAAATCGTCTGCTTTTACAGGAAACAAGAATCGATTTACACTCAGAATAATTACTGAAACGCCAATCCATATCACTGCAAATATATCGACTTTCCGCTCGAAAAAGCAAATGGAGTAATTTTATCACCCTTAGTTAAGGAGTGCTTCTTTCATGACTTTTTGATGAAGTTCATTTGGTTGCTTTTTAAAGACTAGATAAAACTATTTCCATTGTCTTTTTAGTTTTTTTTTTTTTTTTTTTTGTGTTTTCTTGCAATAATTAATTTGAGAGTTCCTCATGAGAAAATAATTTTTTTTTTGAAAAAAGGACCAATTATTTAAGTTAATTACTTCCTTGCGATATAATTATCTGGTTTTTTCTTAAATTACTACCTGGGCTCTCACGGTAAGCAGGCAAAGATATACAAAGAGATAATATATGTGGCGTCGTGACTTGGTAGCGTATTGGACGCCAGGCTAATCATTAATAAATACTTTTAATTGTGATCAAAATTGATTCATTTCATTTTTAACATTTAAAAGAACACTATGAAGAGAAAAATGCAGGTTCAGGTGTTATTCTATTTAGCATTGGTGTTCACTCCTCGTCTTCTTTAGTCGACCGTCTCAGAGTCGATCTCAGCGTTCATCTCGGGAGTCTATCGCACTTCTTCCTTCGTCCGTCGGATCCTGTCTCGGAGTCTATCGTGCGAGTCGATCCGGAGGCCTCGCATCGCGCTTTCTTCCTAGATCCGTCGATTCCGTCTCGGAGGTCTATCGTTGGAGTCGATCGGAGCCATCCTCTTTTCTGGGTCGACCCTTTTAAACCCTAGGGCGGGTCCACTCCACGCCCTCATCAACCCCATTGGCAGGCTCAAGGTTTTGCACCCGCATCTCGGTCTTGTAAGTCCACCATTCATGCAGAGATAACAAAGGTTCCGGTCCCTCTCAAAGGTTGCCGGTGGCAAGGGCTTGGCTGACATCTGGTACTCGAACCATCTGGCCGCTTTTTCCTCTTTTGATGCACCCGCCGCATCTGCCGAGCGCTAGCCTTTCAAGAGGGACAGTCACTGCTATGAATAAAAATAATGCAGTGATGCCAGCCCATAGTGGTTACCAGTCACACCGGCACCGACAGTCCAGCTTTCCGGCAAAGCACATAGACCCAAAGTCACGTGCTCCCAGCTGTGAAGTTCATCATGAATAGCGGTGATTTCCCCTATGTGACTACGTCACAATATAAACATAAAGAGATAAAATACAAAAAAAAGATAAAAAAATGATTCATCTTAAAAATTTAATGTTCAGTGTACATTTGAAATTTGAAAATGTGTTATTATTTCCTTCCATCTTATTTTTTTTTTTTTTTTTTTTGTGACTAGAATATAAACAAAATTAATTAAAAGCCGCTTTTATTTCTCTCTCTATATAAAAAAGCTTTTCGTGATGATATAATAAATTCATTATTTATTTCACATAAGAGAACAATAATTACATTTATGATAACTTTGCTGTCATTTCGACAAAAACGATTCTATAGACAGAAAGGTTGAAAGTGTATCCGAAGAGAGAGAACACGATTCTCAATTTATGAATTTTAACTCCCTCACGCGGATCCGTTGCTGTTTCCTTTACTTTTTCCTTCAGGTAAACCAGATCTACACAGGTTCGGCTCTAGGGCCAGACAAACCGGACCTATGTCCGGGAGGCAAATTTTAGGGCGGCATTTGGACGAATTTTTAAAAATGCTTTTTTTTTCTGTTATGGAAAATTTGGAAGAATTTAAAGTACACTATCTAGGAGGAAATATTCAGAACGAGATAATTTCCCTTTTATATGAGAATATTAAATTATACATTGTTCATAAAATTAAACAAGCTAAATATTATTCGATAATTTTAGATTGCGCCCCTGATGCAGCAAGATCGAACAAATGAAATGAATGGTAAGGTATACATGTATTGAGAAATCTAATTCTAACGAAGTTATCGTTAAAACTAATGCGAGATTTTTTGGTTTCCTTCCAGTTGAAAGATTAAATGGAAGTGAACACTTTCAAATTTAATAGTTGAGAAAAAAAATTAGGGCTAAATTTGCTAGATATGTGGGAGCAGGCCTACAATAACGGAGTGAATATGAAAGGCGAAAAATCAGGGGCTCAATTTAAAATAAGAACGTTAAATCCGCGAACAATCTATGTGCCATGTAGTAGCCACTCTTTAAATTTGGTCGTTAATGACATGGCAAAAACATTCTTAGAAGTCTGTACTTTTTTTTAATATAGTTCAAAAATAATTTTTTTTTCCATCAACTTTTCGTTGGGTTGTATTATTAAAATGTATAAAGGACATAAACGGCCACTTTGTGTAAATAGCTGGGAAAGCTGAATAGAGGCTATTAAACCCTTAAGTTATCAATTGGGAGGTTTTTATGATGCTTAGTTTTTCTAATAATGCTGGAATTGACAACTCTATAAGAGATGAGGCATCTGGATTATTAAATTCTACTTAACAATTCGACTTCCTGTGACCATCATTATTTGGTATAAAACTTTTAATTGCATTAAAATTCAATAAGCAAGCTATTGCAAACAAAATATTACGATCTACCATCTACTATGGAACTCTCAAGAAATTGTAAAGGATGTGACTTTTCATAAAATGCACTGTGATGCAAAAAAACTGGCCGTCGAGATTGATATCTCTGCTATCTTTGAGATGACGCAGCCACGTCACAGAGTTCGACGGAAAAAGGTAAATTTTAATTATGAAGCACAAAATGATTCGATGGAATATCCTAAATTAAAATTCAAGATTTAAATTCAAGTTTATTTTTTAACATTGGACGAAGCAGTTAATGCCTTGGAATGCAGATTTAATTTAATGAGTACTGACAGTAATTGTTTTCAATTTTTGTACAATATACATGATTTAAGAGATACCCTTAAAACTTGAATTAATTAAAAACTGTAAACATTTAGAAATGATGTTGACCGACGGAGAATCATTGGATGTAAAGGCGTTTGATTGAGCAGATGAGATAATGTTAGTTTCTGCTTTAGCAGGCAAAAAAAAAAAAAAAAGCCCAGTTGAAGTTTTAAAATTTATTTCTGTTTTAGAATTTGCTCCAAATCTTGCTATTGCATTTATTTTACTTTCTTTGTTAATAAGTTTAGCAAGAGTGTAGATATTAGTTTCTCAAAATTAAAATTAATAAAAAATTTCTTACAGTTCACAAATTCGAAAAGATAGATTAAATGGCTTAGCTACATTGGCTATCGAACATGAAACAGCTGAACAAATTGATCAGAAAGTTTTCAGAATAAGAGTCAGAAAAAAAAAACAGTAGTAATTTTTTTACGTTTTAGTTTTTAATATATATATAAATGTACTGTTAGAGCTCCAGTGGCGCACTCAAGGGTGTGTTCTGGGGGTCCAGACACCCCCCCCCAAAGCCCTTGAGTTTTTTCGATGATGATAATCCTATATATATATATGACGTAAAATTGAATTAAGTACTTGTAGTTAACAATTTATTTTATTAATTAATGCTAATTATTAATTCAGCATTTTATTTTTTTACTGTCTTTTGTTAACAAAATCGACTAAATCCGAAGAATCAATTGGTGTTGTCTTGAGGTATGATACGAGTTGGGGACTTTCGACCGTGAACTCCCCCCCCCCCGAAAAAATTTTGTGTGCACTACTGGTTAGCTCCCTTTTTCTTCGCTAGGAATATTCAAGTTTTATAGGTGTGGCATTTATGAAAATGTTTTATCTTTTTTAATAATAGTTTTTTTTTTTTTTTTGGCTTTGGGGAGAGGGGCGGCATTTTTCATTTCTGCCCGGGATGGCAAAATTGCTAGAGCTGGCCCTGATCTACATAATACAAGTAAACTACAGTTTTTCAACTTGAACATTGAGTATGAACAATTGTATGATTTGTACAATTGGGATTGGTTCGCTGCTAGGCGAACAGGGCTTTAAATTGGAAAAAAAATTCGTGGGAATTTAATGTATTAGTAATTTCGTTTAAAATATATTGAAATAAAAACATTTCAAAGAGTAAAAATTTGCAGAAAGAGAAAATCTTAAAAAGCCTTGAAAACATGTTTTTTTAGGATTGAAAATATTTTAGAAAAAGTAGGTCTAACTCCGGGGTAAGCATTAAGTCGATCGCGGTCGACCGGTGGACTACCAAAGCATTCTGGTGTGACTGCCTTTACAAAAGATCTTAGACGTACATACTAAAAGAAACACAGGTGGATCAAAATACTAGAAATACCTGTGAATAAAAGTGATATTTTTGAATGCACTTCGAAAGCATAGCTACCAGATTTTTTTTATAAATAGAAATGTTTATATTCTGGTAATATTCGTTAGCTTTATTGGAGTTCTGTAAGACTTTTTTTCCTTCAAAATCATAAAATGTTGGATCTCTCAGATTTTCGAAGAGATCAAATTTTGGGAGCGCGTCTAACTGGAGTATGTGTGATCGAAACATCCCAGTTTTTAGAGGTTTCTAGAGGTACGGTGTCTAAAGAGTCATGATTGCTTACACACTACAAGACAATTCCGGCAAATCAAAATAGTGAAAAGAGAAATATGTTACATAGTCTCTTTATCTCTCTTGAAACACAATTTTTTTCCCTTCAGAAGGAAGCAATTTTAAAAGAATAACTCTTGAAATCTAATGGACGAAGTAAAGTATCCTAATTTTAAAAAGCTGTAATTCATTTAACATCATTCTTTCGCTCTACCTACCTGTGTGAATCTACATTTTTAATGATGGATATAATTAAAGCAACGTATCATTCCCGTTTCACAGACAATCACTTAGAATCCATTGCAATATTAACAGTTAGTAATTATATACCAAGATATTCAAGATTGGTACGGATAGCATGCAGACTAAGTCTTCTGATGAGACTAACTACGAGAACCAACTTTAAATGAAAATGATTTTTTTTTTATGTATTTTGAATTGTTTGATAATAAATGTATCATTTAATATTAAATTTGTATGTATAATTATTATGTTTATATTCTTAGCTTTACTTAAAACGCAGTTTTAAAAGTGTTAGTTTTTTATTGTAGTTATGTAGGTAAGTACATGTTTTGTATTTATTATTGTTATAATATAAATATTGTTGTATTATTTTCTTTCTTTCTTTCCTTTTTTTTTTTCTTTTTTTTTTGCTTATCGCATTTACAACACAGAGTGGACCGCAACACCGTGAACAAATTGGAAGTAGACCGTGTCATGTAAAAGTTTGCCCACCCCTGCTCTAACTCTTCGTCTGGAAAATCATCCCGAACAAAACAGAAAAATTATTCAGAAAAGCAGCTCTAATTAAAATACTTATATAAGAATAGTCTGACTAAATCAGCAGCAACAGTCACCGCAATTGCGCATGCGTCGACTAACGTCATGATAAAATAGTCGGGACAGTGAAAATTCAAATCACTGAAAGGTACTGGAAAAGAAAATGAAAAGGAATATATCAGTCTTGAAATCAAAGTGGTTATTAACCCTACAACAATAATAATAAAGAATATAATTATATTTCATGTTTTTTTTTTTAAATATGCAAAATAAATCTTTTTTTGTTCTTTTTTTTTGTTTTTTGTTCTTTTTTCTGATGTTTTTATATAGCTGTTAAAGTTGCGATTTTTTTTTAGATTTTTTTTCTTTTCGATTTTTTTTTCTCTGCACCCCCTCCTAATTTAAAATAGAAAACATATTTGGGGAGCGAGGGTAACTAAAAGCTTTTTTTTTCTTTAAAAATGTTTTTAAAATAGATGGATGTGTGGAAGCGTGTGTTTGTTATATTGAAGAAAAAATTTACTCACACACACATGTATTATACGGTCG
Source organism: Trichonephila clavata (assembly GCA_019973975.1). Taxonomy (NCBI): domain Eukaryota; kingdom Metazoa; phylum Arthropoda; class Arachnida; order Araneae; family Nephilidae; genus Trichonephila; species Trichonephila clavata. Next base: position 59,185 of record BMAO01014125.1, on the reverse strand, counting down.
ATCAGTTTCGCCAATTCAAAAAACGTCGCCAAATGAAGGCGTCGTTATTGTAACTGTTTTTGAAGAAGCGCGAGAATGTTTTTCCACTATTGGCTACATATTGCGGTATTTGGCGACGTCTTTTGATTTGAAGGAATTGCGCTGTCCAGTATAATTCAATAAATAAATAAATTCTCTCAAATATTAAAATAATTTCAGCAGATATCAGGGAGTAAATATCTGAAGAATTCAGAAATTTCCACAAAAGGAATGCCATACCCATCATTTGTTGATTAAAATTTCTGTTAAAAATAAACAACAAGTGTGCAAAAATTGCCAGTAAAAATTTTTATTGACAGAGAAAAAAATAATGTATAGAGCACAATTTTTCTGAAGAGTTTTCTTTAAAACTCATTTAGAATTTTGATTATTGATTTTTTTTTAATAATTCAAGCTGTGAACACAAACCTTGAATATTATTTTTTTTTTTCAAAAATGAAATTATATTCTGCAATTCATTGTTCTTAAAATAGAGGCAGAGGCATTTTCTCAGATGATAAAGGCAATTATATATATAATATTCTAGGAATCCTAATCCTGTTTCTCCCCTCTCTAGACCTAACGTTGCCATGGCTACCAGACACAGACGGCGAAATGGATTAGATATTTTTCTGCGAAGGATATGCCAGTTTCCCTGTCTCATTTCAGGATCTTTTTTCCCCTCCTGTCGCATATTGATTAGCAAACGGTAACATAAACTAACTTTCTGTTCGTTGTCCGCGTGGCCTAACGGATAAGGCGTCTGACTTCGAATCAGAAGATTGCAGGTTCGAATCCTGTCGCGGACGAAATTTTTTGTTTTATTTATTCATCAAGTATTGGATTAATTTAAAAAATTATTATATTCGCGCAAGTATCACAATTTGAAAATTTTATGAATATTTTTATTTTCTTGCTGTTACGTTTTAAAATTACAGGGTTAGTTTCTTTTTGTTATTATAGTATAAATGTTTTTTAATAAATGCAACATTCTTTTATATAATATGCTTTGTTTATTCATGCGCATGTATTTTTGTTTCTTTTAATTTGTTTCTCGATTTATTTTTGTAATATAGAGCTGTGTTTTATATTTATTTTTTCGAAGGACTTTGAAAACTGTTGGAGTGCGGTCGATTTTAGATTTTTTTTTTTAATTGGTTGTGTGTAACATATACTTTTCCAATAAAAAAATTGTTTTTTTGTTTCTGTATATATTTTTTCCTCCATTTTCCAAACTTTTGGTTGTTTGTTTTATATAGAGAAACACAGAGTTTCAATAAACTTGTAATAGTTTTATTTGTTTTTCTTTTCGTATAAAATATCAGTCTCTGCACATTCGGTTTTTTAACTTGTAACGTATACACTCTGCCATATTACTTATTGATGCTTCTCATAAATTGTAAGTTTTAATTGAATCGACCTTTTCTATTTATAAGAAAAATGTGTACAACTTTCAAATACAAATAAATGATAGCAAAAATCAATGTATATGTAGAAATTTGACCTTCCTGTGTAAAAAAGAAAAATAGCTCTAAGATGTTCAAGTAATTTATGTGCATATAGTCCTGTTTAAAACGAATTAGTATAATGGTTGTTAATGTCATAAAAATGTGGGAGCATTTTGTTATTTTTTTTATTTTTACTAAAAATTATATTTATTATTTTAATATTATTAAATCTTTTTTATTTATTTACCATCAACTTAATTTTTAAAAAAATTCATTATATTATTTTATAAAACTGAAGTTTCACCATTTTTTGTCATATTTTCTCGAATATACTAGTATATATATATTCATTTTCAGAGAGATTGTTGATTAAATATAATATTTTTTATTTGTTTTGATTTTTAAAGCGTTTGACTTGCTATCGGTTTTTTTAATATTTCTCCTCATATATAGTAAAATTATTTCAACCGATTTTGCTATTATAGCACTGATTTGTCATCTATGCTATGTGTATAATTAAAATTTTGCAATGGTTTTTTGTTGGTTGTTTTTTTGTTGTTGTTTTTGCCGGAAGGGGGGGGGCGGAATTGATTCCATAAATTTCAAATATTTATTAGCCAAAGAATTTAGCCCCCCCCCTTCTTTTTTCATAACTTGATTAAATAATCATTGTTAGAATGGTTTAATCATTTTTGATGTGTGTGTTTCTTCTTATAGAAAAATAAATCAATATTAAAATTTTGAATACTTTCACTTATCTAACAGTAATTAATTTCAAGAAGAAAAAAAAAACTGACGATGATTTACACTTATTTTAACATATTTTTTAAAAATAATTATTAAAAGTTAAAAATAATTTTTTATGACATTAAATAACTTTTCATAATTATATTTTTATTACAAACATTATTTCAAAGTATTTATGAATTAAATAGTTCTGAGAGTTCCGTGCATCCAAACCAACTAATAATTCAAACGTTGCGCTATAAAAAAAATTGAAATATTTTCAAAATTTCAACAGCTAAAATGACATATTACAGAACTAATGAGTTTATGATTTCATTACTTAAAAAAAGTTTATATCAAAGAGTTTTTTTTTCCTTCAGAAAATTATATCTGCATGTTAACGTTAAAAAAAAAACGAGCTCGCGTGATATGAGTTTTATAAAAAAAAATGCCCTACATTCATTTGGTTTTATTCTTTTGTTGTTCGATTTATTGAATAACTTTTTTAATATATTTAACCTTTTTCATTATTTAATATTTAAAATTTTGAAAATATTAAAAAAAATTTTACAGCGCAACGTTTGAATTATTTGTTGATTTGGATGCACGGAACTTCTGGAATTGATAATTTTACTGAAAGTAACTTTTCTCTAAGGAGGTTAAAATCTTCAAAATATTTCATACACTGGAAGCTTGATTGCCTGAATCCAAATTTAACAGCTTGAATTTTCTGAGTTGATATATTAGATTTAATCTAACATTACATACTGTAGAATAATGATGTTATAATTAGCTTAATATAAGAGCATAAGCACCTCATCATAATGCTGTTTTGAAGAACTTTGAAGGGGAAAATGGGCTAACTCTCATAAATAATCTTCCATTTTTTGACCGAAGCTCATAATTTCAAAGTATGTCATCATTATATGTTTCTAGGCCAGAGATTTTTAATCTTGTGTGTGTGTGTGTGTGTGTGTGTGTGTGTTGTGTGTGTGTGTGTGTGTGTGTGTGTGTGTGTGTGTGTGTGTGTTCTACAGATCTTTTTATACGGGAAAGTAAATGTGATGGGCCATTTTTTTAGATGGGATGGATGTGCTTCTTACAGACATCTTTTCATTATGCACACACATGTGTATTACATACACATATATACACAAAATAAAATCACGAAGGAAACTAAATCTTTTAAGGCAGTGTTTCTCAAACTGTGGGGCGCCCCACCCCTAGAGGGTGTAATAACCCTATCAGAGGGGCGTAAGCATATCGAAAAGTCGAAAATAAAAGATTATTTAAAAAAATTATTAATTTACTGAGAGGAAACAAAATACATTCTGAGATAATAAGAAACAGCCATTTATAATGATATAATATACTTATAAATATACCCGTACTGCACAATGTATTTGATCAATAATTCCTAAATACTAAATTAAGAACAAGTTTAATAATTACTATGACCCAATGGGCTTGTCATATACAAAATTATATACGAAACTTGATAATGTGTACAATTAATAATTAAAATCGTATTGTTTGTGTGGCTTTAGCGTCAAAGTATATTATAATTGAATTCAATACATTGTTATTGTATGGAGGGGGGGGGGCATGAAAATTATGAATGAAAATTGGGTCGCAAAGATTGAAAGTTTGAAGAGCACTGTTTTAAGGCTATAAATGACAAATTTGATGATTACACTGAAATATGGCATAGAAAAAGGTAGGCTTATTTCCCAAAGCGTTAAATAATAATACATATGTATACTAACATGCAGTAAAAAATAAATATCCTAATCTTTAATAACATAACTTCGTTCAATGTGTATGAAAAATATCAGTAAACACATTTTTATATTTAGATAAGCGTTGTTGTTTGTTTCACATAGTAATTTTAACTTGCGTCTGGATATTCTCAATGATAGCTCTTATTGTAATTTATTCTACAGATATTCTTTGAAATAAATGCAGGATTCAACTGAGAATTTCGATAAAATTACTTAATAGTTCTAATGGATAAAAAGGGATAACTTAGAGACTCTTATGATGAGACTAGAAGGAAATGAGTTTATTCAGGTACGACATATTCAGGTAAAAATAAAATAAATTTACTATTTAGAGAAGACACAAGCCTATTGTGTTGTCCTACCCTCCAAATCCATCAGCTTCTCGAATTCTTTGGGAAAAATTTTCGACATGTTATGTGCATTTCTTCAAGTTCTTTGACTATTCCTAAATACTCTCAAGATCGTCAAGTATCGGGCTACACATAAATGTACCTCTCCTCATAAATTTTGATCTATTTCAGGCTTATAGCGCCAGTGAAAGGTTATGTTACACGACACGCCAAAAATAAAACGTCGCCCATCCACGAAGAATTGAGTTTGCTGAGTAGCAAGGTGCTGAACCCGAAAATATTTGGCCTGCATCCAGTGATACCAAGAGTTCCATCTTTAGGGTGTTAAAAATTATAATAAAAGTATTATTCTATAAAGGAGAACTCTCTAATTCAGAAAAAGAAATTTTAATATGATGTCCAGAATGTAATGAGCTTGACCTGGTTGAGGACTTAAAAGCAGGGTCTTAAGGCGCTAATCTTTCTTTTTTCCCTCACTATTTCTGGGCAGAAATACCGTGAAATACGTTTAACTCGAAAACGCTTAAGATAAAATATCGGCTGACACGAAGTAATTCAACAATCCCGACAAACTACTATGTATTTTCATAAATTTTTTCTCTTAACACGAAACGAAAAATCGCTTAACGTGAAAAGATTTTTCTTCTGGGAATGAACAAAATACGGAAAACACCAGCCGCGCAGTTTCATCGTCGGAAGAATTCTCTCCAGTAGATGATGATAATGTGTGTACGATTTCAATTATGGCAGACAAAGACATTTTAGCGTTTGTTCGAAGCTCAAAAAATGTCATTGATTCAGACTCAGACGACAAAATTTGAAAGAATAATGCAGCTCTTGTTCCCACATCATCCGAAATGAGGAATATCATGAAAAGCATGCGCAGTTATTTAGACTCACATTCCAATGGTGAAAGAAGTAACAAAATGGATGGCATTGAACAATTCGATGCTAAAAAAGACAATACATCTATACAAATAAATAAAATTGAAGTGTCTGTTTGTAATTTCAAATTAGCAGCTTTTTACTTAATGCACTAAAAGTATATACGGTACTCATAACAAAAAACCAATTTTTAAAATTTTTGTCTGTCTGTCTGTCTGTCTGTCTGTCTATCTGTCTGTCTGTCTGTTTGTTCCGGCTAATCTCGGAAACGGCTGGTGCGATTTTAAAAATTCTTTCACTAATGGAAAGCTACATTAACGGGGAGTAACATAGGCTATATTTTATTCCCGTATTCTTACGGGAACAGAAACTATACGGGTGAACGTGAAACTGAATGCCAAGATGAACGCCAAATTCAACGCCAAGCTGAGCTAATGAAGTCGTTGTTTTGGTTACTGGCAACCGATGCTCTTCATGAGACATAACACTGTTACGCGCACATGATAATACGCTGACACGTGCCATATTTTTTTTTTTATGATAGTTTTATCTCACTGTTCAGTTAAGTAGAGCATCGGCTGTTTCGGATGCACTTTTAAAAATAATAAATCAAGGCTTCATAAGCAAAAAGCAATGCAAGGAACAAAAAATTGATAAGTTTTACGGTTAGTTGTAATCCTTTCTTTTCTTTTTTTTTTTATTTACATTTTAGTCACATTTAAACAATAGTTATTATAATCCCAATCTATATAAATAAATAAAATTGAAGTGTCTGTTTATAATTTCAAATTAGCAGTTTGTTACCAAATGCATTTAAAGGTATATACGGTACTTATATCAAAAAATCAATTTTTAAAATTTTTGTCTGTCTGTCTCTCTGTCAGGGGGTTACTGGGGCGTACTGACAAAAAAATTCCTTCTTTCGAAATACAAGGATTATAATAATGAAATTTGGTTCACATTTTTCTTTTTTTTAATTGAAATCCGCCAAGAACGGTTATTTTGGAAAACGATTCTCAACAGGATTGATAGTAAAAATTTCGTTTTTTCCCCGTTAGATTTGTCTTGCATGTTTATTTTACAGAGTAGAGATCCACCGAAAATTGGTTTTGCGGGAATCCACCTCATTGTAGTGTTACGAAAATGCAAACATCATTCTATACTTCAATTTCAGAGATTTTTAGAAAATACAAATAAGACGAGTTCTGCCCTTTTTTTTTTATCAAGAGGCGACAGTTACAGGTATAAGTATGTTTTTCAATACAATCGAACTCTTAATGATAGGACTTAGATATTAATAGTTGATATATATAACATCATGAAATACCCAGCGAAGCGGGTGGGTAACGGCTAGTATATATATATATATATATATATATATATATATATATATATATATGTAATAAGACGATGTAGTAATGATGGATTTTTTGAATGGAGCTTGCAATGGCATTCTTGTGGTTAATTAAACTTTTTATTATTCATCTTGAAAACATTTGAGCAAGACAAGGACGACACATAGATGTACGTAATCACAAATAGACACACAAAATATACAAACACTAGATACGGCAGACTACATGATGACAAAAAGCGAAGAAGCGAAAAAGCGCGCGTAACCGTGTGTTCAGAGTTTTTATAGTGGCGGTGAAGGTCGTACGACTCTTTTATAACAGGAGTCGTGATTGGCTGCAAATGAGTGGGAGCAATTAGATTAAGATTAAGATTACGCGGTCGTACAAATAGATTAAGATTATAACAGCCAGAGGCGAAAGAACTAGAAAATAATTTCACGGGGTACAGTTAAGGAGAATTAGAAGAAGTCATTACATTCCCCCCCCCTCCGTAAGACGCGTGTATGCGCCAGGGCCTTGACACACACAAGTACCTTACATATATATATATATATATCAGAGCATTTTCCAAAAAACTCAATAAATATTTTGTTTTTTCAAAAGCTTGAAAATTTTGTACGCGAATGTTTTTGTTTTATTGATCAATTCAATGTTTGAATGTGAGGTTTTTTTTTTTTTGTTTTATTGATTTTTTATCAAATATATATGCGTATATACATATCTGTGTAAATAAATGTACTCTAATAAACTTAGTTTTGTTGAGTATATGATTTTTTGGCAATATCCTTTAACACGAAATTTTTTAACATGAAAAAATATTTGAGTCCCTTCAGTCTCGTGTTGAATGATTTTCACTGTATATGAATTTCTCCTTAAAATAGTGATTTGAAAAAGTATATATATATATATATATATATATATATATATCACTCAATGTGTGTGGGGGCAGTGACATACACAAGGAAGGGTTTGGGGGTTCAACACCTCCCCTTCCTCCCTTAGAGACCAATAGAACCAATAGATTTTTTTACTGCAAAGATTATCCCCCCCCCCCAGCTCTTTCATCCACGTGCTTTTTAAAGTGCCCCCCCCCTCCTCCAAAGGAGATGTCTATACACACCAGTGGTCTTCAAACTGTGTTCCTGGTGTCATACGCGCCACTTGACCATGGTTCAAAATTATGCGGTCCGTCGCCAAAAGCCCTCGGGTAGCTGAACAGTGCGACTTTAATATTCACTCACTCAAACTGTGTTCCACGGAGCCCTGGGGTTCCACAAGGGTTCAACGAGTTACAACGAAAATTCTGAAGGAAAACTGTAAATGTGTATGCAAAATTTATTCACGTTCTCTATGAAGTTGTAAGACTACATATATCTAAAGCTTATTCTCCAGTCATAACACTGAAAAGTTATGCGTGCCTCTTTCAATTTTTCAACAACCAAAAGAATATGAAAAGTTGGAAATTTAGGGCTTTATGTGGGATTCTTATGCAATCATAGGCTTATTATAAAATTTTTACAAAAGTGACTTTTTTTTTTTTTTTGAAAGAGGATGTATGAAAAAAAATGGCATTTTTTTCTGTCTTGGGAAAATTATCAAATCTAGCCCTTAATGTACTCTTCGAAATGGTTTTTAAATTTTTAAATCTATCATAGGTCGAAGAATTATCATCTTTTGTAAATATTTCTTGTGCATTAATGGGAAATGCATTAATCTTTTTTCTCAAAAATCAAGACAAAAAAAAAAGCTAAACTTTGTACACAAAAGATGATGCATGATCAATTAGGGCACTAAAACTACAATATTTTCCTTGTCTCAAAAATTTAAATTCTGTAAATATATTATAGTATCGGTAAATCCAAGGCCAATAATAATAATGCATAAAAGAATCGAATTATTTAACACTTTAACTTCAAAAAATTGTATCGAATCGAAAATTGTTGATATTTTTTTCAGCTCTCGAAACAAAATTAACACGCCTCAGAGAGAGAGAGAGAAAGTCCCCATAGAGGTCGCAACATAATTTAGAAATTTTTTTGTACCTGTAACAATCTAAATCCTTTTCAGAATCCATTCAACTTCATTTGAATAAAAACTGAAATCTTTCATCTCCCTCCTCTATTTCGTAGGTTAGAAATAAATACTTGTAAAATAACATCCGAAACTCATGAATTATCTTCGGAAGTTAGTTCAATGAACGGTAAAACAATACTTTCTGAAAATAAGAGTTCGACACGTAACCTCATTAAAATATCATCTTTCAAACGCATTTTCATTTTCCCATTAGGAAACGGTACCCCCCCCCCTAAATATCTTTAAGTAAAAATTAATTAGAAAAGGAGCATGATTATTTAAAGATCTCTACTTATATTTTGTATTTAGAATCAGCACTGGATTATCATCGATAATTTAGAAGCTTATTTAGTAAGTTAATTTAAGCAGAGAACTTGAATCTCTCTATATCTATTGTTTATTATATTCATATTTATCCAAACGAAATTATAACATGGAAATTATAAATTTAGTTTACCCCTTCATCGCATTTTCCTTTTAAATACTATTAATCTGTAATTTGAATCTATTGTATTTTTATAGTTTTTTTGAATATATTGAATAACACTATTTACTGACTTTTTTTTTTTGAATTTACTATAAAATTAAACTTGGTAATTTTTCTGAACTAATTTTAAACTACTTAATTTTAATTCGAAGTTGTTGATATTTTTTCTGAATATTTTGCGAAAACCCAATTAAATTGTCTTAAAGAAATATGTTTCTAAAGAACTGCGATGGATATTAAGATTTTTTATATAAATGTGAAGTTACATTATGGGAAATAGAATATTTTTTCAAATAATATATATTCGGTAGAATTCTTAAAAAAAATACTATTGTAATAATTTTTCCCCATATCTCCTCCTTGAATGAACTGTATTAAACACATTCAGTAAAAATTTTCTTCCAGATTTACTTAAAATTTCTTTGATTTTTTCCGCATTCATACATTTCAGTTTGATAATACCTGGTATTCATATTTATGGCGATGTTAACTATATTTTACTTTTAATTTTATTTAAAGAAAAATGCTTTTCATTTGGCTGATTCTCCCAAAATTTTAGACTAATAAATCAGTTTTTCTTTCACACATACCTTTCCTAAATATTTTTTCAAAAATACATTGAACTAAAAATGTTGAGAAATAAGGACTCTTTTAAGGTTTTAAATAGATTTATATAAATTTGACTATGAAAAATGCTCAGTTGAAACGTATTGAATATTTTATCTTGGTTTTCTTTTTTTTTTTTTCGTTGTTCCCCAGATGCAAACAACAGATGGCGCCATGGTATAATTATTGAGGTGACGTAACTCGTGTGAATTGATCTAAAAAATAGCTTCCTCATAACTTTATTGAAATCCGACAAATTTTTATCGCGAAATATTTTTTCACAAAGATGTTTAGAACATTCATTTATAAAAAATAAAATATATATTGTTGAAAAATGTGTATGTCTTATAAAAAAGGCATGTATTAACATCTAAAGTGAAAAGAAAGTCATCTTGAGAGGAAAAAAAATATCGAAGAATCACAAATTCGACTCGGCCACGATAAGATCCCGATCCGAATAATTTTAATCGTAAAATGCTATTACGAAACGAATTCTTCGAAAAGTTTGGAATTGTGAACTTTTTGCCAACTGGCAATAGTGGCAAGGCTGCATTACTATGTTATCTCCATTACCTCTGTCTAGGCCTAGGCCTACAATCATTACTCATTCAGTCAAAAGGCGGCACTCTCTTAAGACGTTTTGTGTCTTATTTTTGTGAGCCACACACATTTGTTTGTGCTACAGATTACCTTTTGACAATGTATACCAGAGGTTCCCAAACTTTTTTGTTTCAAAGACCCCTTGTCATGTTTTTCAGTTTTGGGTAGACCACCTACTTACCTAATAATGAATTTTTGAAAATTTATCAACTTAAATATCTTTTTGACAGCTGGTATAGAGCTATACTTACTTTAAAATATTTAAATTTCTAACTGTCGTGAAGTATAGTGTTTAAAACCTAAGACACATATTAATTAATTAAATAAAAATTTATTTAATACTCAAAACAACTGTTACATAAAGTAGCTGAGCAACAAACAAATGCTTTTAATGGGAGAGATGAATCTGGTGCTTCATCCATTCTGGTGTTTATAAAATTGCTGATACCGTTTCTAAATTTTACTTTAAGATCTTCTTAGAGTCTATTACGATCAGTTCCTCTTGTAATCTGACATTTATTTTTTCTGTCAATGTGACTATATTAATTAATTGCCTACTGTGTTATTACCATATATATATAGTCAAAACATTCTCAAACCTAGTTTCAAAGTCTGGACATTTAAATGTTGAACGTAGGATAAAACGTCCTTTTCCTGGCAGATTGTGCGTGACACATTGAGAAACTAGGGAAATTCTCGGGACGTCCAATATTATACTCTCATTAGCTTAATTATGGCAAGAAACGCCGAAATGATGGTCCTTGTAACTGCAAATTAACTTCATTAAATTTAGTAAATAAATCTGTTAAAAATAGGTAAATCGGTTTCCACTTGATTAAATTTTCTTTTAAAATTAAAGTCACGATCTGGTTTAGTGAGAGTCACTATAGCACACCCCCATTTACACCTCATGGACCCCAGCCTGTCGTCATAGACCCCTTTGGGAATCACTGATGTATACTGTATATACTGTCTACTTAAAAGGGTTGAAGGTGATGCCTACTTTTACATAGGGACCCAGAACTTTAAGGTCACTTGTCAGGTATCCAGTACGTTCTTTCGAGAATTATTTGTATCTTATTTGGAACTCTTTTGAGCTAAGATGTGCTCATCCACTCTCTAATGTCGTGTTTTTTTTACTTTATGTTTCAGTGAAAACGTAGCAAACAACAAAGAATCCAGTAACTTAACGAGAATTATATGAAGTAATTGATTATGGTTTTAAAATAATATTCTCTTATTTTGCAGTCTACAACAAAAGAGTATCAATATTTTTACGAAATGGTTTCTTTTCCATATAGGATCGATCGTGGCCGCGGTAGCCAAGTGGTCAAGGTATCGGATCATGGCCAGCCTGTCATGAATTCAATCCCAGTACCACTGAAGACCCACTGTGTAGGGGAGCGATGCACGTTAAATCTGTCGAGAGCTCAAACGTCCTCCCGTTGGTGTGATGTGGTAGTTAGGAGAGGGGTTCCAGCTTAGGTGTCGTCCGTGTCACTTGACCACGGTTCAAAATTACGCGGACCGTCGCCAAAAGCCCTCGTGTCACTGAACAGTGCGCCTTTAATATTCACTCACTCCATATAGGATCGTAATATTCATAAGAATAACTAATCAAAAATTTAGAGAATTAATTAGACTCCAATGCTACTTTTGCTGAAAGTTTTCTTACGTAATTGGATTTTAAAATAGCTTAGATAGAGATTCTAAAATATCTTAATAGTATGGAAAACTTTCAAAAAATAATGATAAAATCTAATTTTTACACACAAGACTTCATTAAATTATCGGTGGGAAAATAAATAATTTCTTTGTTTTCTAAAATCTATGATTTGTTTGTATATTTTACATTTATAGGCTCAGCTTTTCTTTAAATAATACAATTTAGTTTGTTTCACACAAATCCTTTTCTTTTTTCCACCAAATTTTTTCTGGCCTCTTCTGTGCAACTTATAAATCGGTGGAATGGAAGTTGTCAGTTCAGATAAACAGTTTCAGCATCCGAAGTTTGAAACTTGATTCTTACAATACCAGACCTGTTTTGTAGCAATATACGTTCAAAAGAAGAAAAATAAATAAATAAATAAAAAAGCAAGGCTTCTTCATTCCCACCCCCACACACACTTTAAGCGGAAGATCACAGAATAACGCGAATTTCCTCATTTTATTTATCTCAATCAGATCTCAGAATGCTTTGTGATTTATTCCAGCTTATTTTGGGCGGAAAACTACTCATCTTTGAAATTTTTACTTTTTTTTTCTTGTGCATTTCAAATAATTTTCAAATGAAAGGAAAACAACTTTAAAAAAGAAAGATTTCCAAGAATATAGCACCCTAATATCTTTAATTATGTAATATCAACCCAAATGATTTGTAAAAACATTTAAATATAAAAAAGAAGAAAAATTTCACTGAAAAATTCTTTTACTGCCGCGTTTCTGTAAATATGCAGATTGTTTATTTTTAATGAGAAAGGAGCTATTATTTATTCTTTTCGGACAACAAATCTACGGACAATGAAGCATTCAACTGAATATAAATCAAGTTGATTCCGTAGAATTACTTAAGTACATTAATTTCTCCTAATTTTCTGCGAAGAATTGGTGCTTAAAATAAATTAATTCAAATGAATCTCAAATTTGTCTCTATGTTTTTGGAAGTCAGTTTCGAAGAAATAGTATTTTCTTACTTAAACCTTATCATTTGAAAATTAAAGATACTATTACTTTCCTTGAACTATTAGAAAAATTCTTATACTTTAGTCATTTTCTTACCCACCAAAATGAATTCAAGATTTCCACACACACATAGATAACCTATTTAGTTTTTAATTATATTTGTATTTGCTTAATAACAATAAAATACAATAAAACAAATTTTTTAAAAAAACCTCTGAAATATTTTATATTAAATACAGTATGACAGCCAAAAATACAGTAATCAGCCAAATTATTTCTGTATATTGAAGAATTCATTAAGTTGAGGGATTTAATTTTCAATCACGATATTCATCACATTACATTTGTACCCCCCCCCTATCTACTCTCAGACCCGGCTAAAGGTGTGGGAGGAAGTGAAGGACGACTCGACATTCATTATACAGTCGACTGGAGGGACCAATGAAAAACTTCGAATTATCAAGAGGATAGAAAAAATTCCCAAAATATACGAAGATAATTTTTTTTCAAACACATTTAAATTTGAAACTATGTAATAAACCAACAACTGTACATATGCATACAATTATTTTAAAGTATTTTAAAAAGTACATATTATACAGTATAAATATTTTAAAGTACTGTATCGAAAGAATACATTCAATATATTCATACACAATTCTACGCATCTCTTCTTCACAATAGCGGACCATCCTTTCTGAACACATGTGTAGCAAGGCCACATGTGAAACGAAAGATATGGACCGCTGATAACAGGTACGGTTGGTCTATTGTCCACCTAAAGGAATGAAAACATTCAAAGTGTCTTTTCGCCTGAGAAATCGGAAAACACTAAGAAGGGGTAGCAGACAGACGCAACGCAAAACTTGTAAGCTCCAACCGTTTATGACAGGGCTGCACCCGTTATTGACAGAGAGTGTTCGATTTGTCGTTTTATAGATAATTCGAATTAGCATGTTGTAGTCTGGCAGCCATAGATTTTATTCGAATATAGAGAGTACCAAACGTATTGTTTGAATTATCAGATAACTGTACGAATTATAGCATAGATTGTAGTCTGGCCAGCCATAGATTTTACTTCGAAATATAGAGAGTACCAAACGTATTGTTTTGTTCGAATTATCAAGAGTTTTTCTAGGGACTGCGCATATACTTCGAATTATCGAGAGGCTCGTATTATCGAAAGTTTGAATTATCGGCAGTCGACTGTACTTTTTAATAATTTATTCAGCATACTGATTATCACAGATAAATTTCAAATAACCAATTAGGTTGAGATGTTTCCCAGAAAAGAACAGGGGTTTTGCTACGAGAGTCGCGAGTTCGGAGAATACTTATAATCAATTGTGGTCCAGCTTTTATGAATCAATCTTCTACTTTAATAAATGGCTTACACTGTAGCTATATGACTAATTTTCATTAAATCTTTTTAGCAATTTAAAGCCCAAAACACGCTATCAATATGACTAATACCTGATCTGTAAATATTCTTCCTATCTTCTACTTCTTAATATTTCAATCTCCTGGCAACTTCAATTATCCATTCTCCTCAATCTATTTATCCATCTATCTAGCAAGCAAACCCATACTATATATAATAGACCTAATTTGCATATCACGGTTTCTTCTTCAGAAATTGTTGTTGATATTCATAGCCCAAATATTTCCCAAGAGGGTTAATAGAAGGACGCGTATAGATCCGTCACACATTCAAATGGAAGAAAAGCGTATCTCTGTTCAGAATATCTGCTGTGTAATTGTCCAGTGAGATTAAGATAGAAAAATTTACCATTTTTTTAAGCCTATAATGATAAACTATTTAAGTTGTGAAGAGGATTACAATGACCAACGATAAATAATCCCTACGTTATGTTCTGTAATTTTTCTATTAAAATCCATTTAGTATTGAGAAATTTATTCTTTTATTTTTTTGTTACGGGAAAGGTCATTTCTCCCTTTTTGTTACATATTAAACAAGGTGTGTACATATATTATGCACGTGCATACCTGTGTATGTACGTGTATATATACTAGCTATAACCTACCCACTTCGCTGGGTGTTCTATGATGTTGTATGACTATGTATTACTTTTAAGTTATTAAAATCTAAATCCTAGCAGTAAGCTTTCGATCATGTTCATAAAACATTCTTATATATCTCGCTTCTTGATCTAAAAATGACAATTTTTTTTTAAATGGGTGTATATTTATCTTTTACGACCACGCAACCTTCTTCCCTCTTCGGGTGTCAATGTCAGTTTCCGCAAAACACATTCTTAGAGGATCCCTACACACACAAACATACACAAACATGTCTGTTAAATTTTGTTTGTGAATCTTATAGTTCAAAAATGGAAATTTTTGTCTTTTACACCCTTGTAATTCCTCCGAGAATAGAATTTTGCAAAGCCCGTCCTCAATGGATCTCTAGTCAACAAAAGAAACTTGCCTCCCAAATTCCAAGCCAATTGGTCTGATTTCATGGTGAGTGAGTCGTTTTTTCCTACATATTTATAAATATATGAATATAACGTAGAGTATAAAATTATCTTAGTCTACAATAAAAATTCAAATTAGATGAGACATAGATGTGATTATATAATGAAACTATTGATAGATTTAAAATATTTCATCAACCGATTAAATTTCCTAATTTATAGTTTTGAGTGTAAAAGCGATTTACAAGGGAGTTGATTATTTCATTCTGTAAACTCTTACATGTGAAAATCGTTAGGTATGTATACAGGGTGTCCAGCTTTAATGTGACCCAATAGCTAATTCCCGAACCGTTCGGTTTAGATATGCACGTCCAATTGGAAAAATATTTAAAAAAAGATAAAGAATGTTTTACGTGCTTTTCGAACAAGTAAGAAATTATAACAATTGATATCGAGCACCCAAAACTTTTACCACAAAGACATTAATTTTCTCGTTAATCACTATATTTTTATATTAAGAATTATTTTTAACTTTTTTGTTAGATTAACTATACAAACGTGTTTTTAATTTTTTTAAACTATGATTTATATTTTTAAAATAAACACAGCCAATCTCTCCCCATAAAAAGTAGTTTGTATGTGGCATGTCCTTCCATTGCATCTTTCATTGAATTTAAAGCCATCTATGTTTTGAAAAAATTTCTAAGTTAAAAAAAAATAGGTTAAAGTTAAAAAAAAAGCTAAAAGGGAAATTTCCATTCTCAGTACAAAATAGAAATATATCAAATTTGGCCCTGTCCTCCTCCCCTGATTTTGGAAGAATGATCAGCATTCAAGTATAACAAGTAGACTACTTATTTTGAATGCTTGTATTCATTTGGTTTTTCTATATTTTGAATATTCTCAGAAGAAGAGATTTTGAACTTTTTAAAATCCATCCTATTCATGAGATGGATGATTCTGTAATTCGATTCCATCTGAATGATGCTGATCCAAAAGGTACACACACACATTGATAGAGAAAATATTTAAATTCACTCTGCGGACAGTTCAATAGTTTAATTATATACATTTTATATGGGCTTTTTTTTTTTTACAAAAATCGAATCTTCGAAAATAAGAAAAAAGTTGAAACACACTCACTTATTTTGTTTTCTTTAAAGCACGCTTACCGCTTTAAGTTTTATAAACATATTCCCAATATAGCAATTGCACAGTATGGGATTCCAGTATGCTTAACTAAAATTAACGTTAATATTTCATTTCACTGTAGTTATTTAATAAAAAAAACTTTAAGATACATATCTAAGAAATTCGGGATCCTTGCTTTGCTCCTAAAAACAGATTATGGAAATTATTATCTAACATTGAAATGTCTATAAGTATGAGACAGAAATTACTTCACACATGCTAAATTGCAAAATGCCGAATTTGAAGTTGAATACAAAATTAAACTTAAGCCCTTTTCCCAACAACGGTCAAAAATGTTAGATTCATCTAATGAGGTACCTACATTTGTAAGCTTAAGAAAACGTTTGGGGGGGGGGATGTCAGAATGACATAAAAAATGCCATGGTTTATTGATGAATCAGTTATTATGAGGTTGGAGATGTTTCTGCGACTGTAAACAAATATTTTACTCAATTTTATATAAAAATTAAAAAAAAAAGCTGGTGGCTTGATTGCTACTACCCTGATACGAGGGTAGCGAAGAGACACCATCAAGCGCATGTTTAAAAATTAGAAATATTAAAGAAAATCAAAAATACCCGTTTACTTAATTAGTTTTTTTAATCGAGAAATCTTTTTTTTAATCACAATTAAAAATTTTATATTGACAACGACAGGAATTAACCTCAAAGTATGAAAAGAATTCGCACTAATTCCATATTACTTACTTGCATTTTTTTAAGAATGATGAACTTTGTCAGACGCTTAACAGGAAATATAATTATTAATATATATACAGTTTACACATATATAAATATATCCTCAGAATTCACACACAACGAGCCCTGAGAAATTGACAATTGAGTGTAAGAATTGCAAGCTTATCCTGAATGTAGTCTAACAAGACTTGCTGGTATGAGCGAAGTGGATTTAAAGTCATGAAAACGGAATCGAGTTTTTGAATTCGAATCTTTTGAAATGCTACATTTAACGATATAAAAAAGCTGCCGACTTGATGGTTTCGAGAGTTGAACCTCGAAGAGAGGCTAGTGAAGAGAGCGCGCTGATTGGTCAAATCAAATAGCGCTCTCTTCACCGGCTTGATGGCTAGTAGAGTTGGACCCCGAGCGAGGGTAGCGAAGAGACATCACCAAGCGCGCTTATTGGTCAAATCAAACAGCACGCGCTTCTCCGACTTACTGTTACGCATTTCCGTCCCTTTTCACGAAATCACTCCAACAAATATCCAGCAACCGAGAGTACAGATGTTACACATCAATAATTTTTTTTTAAAATTGTCTATCCGGTATAGTGTGGGGTTAGTGACAATGACTGCTGTGCGTTAGACCTGGCATTAGAAACAAGAGGTGGTATTAGCAACTACAAAAATAAAAATAAAATTCCTTCTGAAAATTGTTTTTATGAGAACAAGAGCACTTAGCTGTGATTCATTTATTTCTGTAATTACAAAATTTATATTCTAATATGCAATTAATCTTCATAGTATATATTTTAGAAATCATGAAATATGTAAGTATTGGTCTAAGAATTTTCTGGAATCTCTATTACTACATTCGACTCTGGTGGCCTAGAGGTAGTGGGCCCGCTTAAGGTTGCGGGTTCGATCCCAGCTGGAGTCGGTAGATTTTCTGGATGCGAAAATCGTAGGCTAGTAGATCATAGAATTATGTGGCATGTAAAAGATTCTCTGAGTTTTAATTTGTGTCTGAAATATTTAGCATCCAACAGGAGCTTGAATTAAAAATAATTCAAGCTTCCAATTTTGATAACGAGACCGCCACTAGACGGTGCCACCATGAAATGGCTTTCACATTTGGGGACCTGTCGTGTCTGCAAAGGCTAAAATGCATCCCATTGAAAAAAAAAGAAAAACTCGTGCATGTGCGTATACGCACGACATACACAAAAATGGACGAAATTTGGTGTGCTGAAAATCTATCGATAATGTTATGAAACGATTTTTTTTTTTTTTATTTCCTTCTGCGAAACGACTTTTGATGTACTTTGTGTTAAAGCTCTCATACATAAAGTTGAAGAATTGTGATTCTGGCATTATCAAAGAGATCCAAACTTTTTTAGAATGACCGATTTCGTTTTGATTGTAAAAAGCTATCTAACCAATTTTTTTGGTGTACTTTTTTATAACAGCGCCAAAATTTCAGACTTTTAAACAGCTCAGTTCTTTCAAAAATCTACTACATAATATGTATACTATATTTCTACTAATGGATTTAAGAATATTTTTTCTTCATCAGATAAAATAAAGTAAGCAAGTGCGGAAATTTTTATTCATTATTTTAGAATTACTCTCTGATTGTGCATTACAAAACAATGCAGTAAAACGGAAAGATTAAATTAATCATTTAGTATTATCAACATCTGATTCAGTATTTCATAAAGATAATGTTAATCGTAGCAATATTCGTTCTTTTGCTCAATTATTCGGGAAAGCAATAAAAATAATCCAATAATTCAGAGGGTAAATAAAAGCATTGTTACGAGTGAGATAAGTATTAATGAGCTACACTCAAGACGGTCATGCGATAAAGGCAATCCCATGTTCTTCCCTGAATTCGTCAAACTGACATTAAACGAACTCGTAGGTATTGTTTTATTCGTAACATTTAATACCTTTAAGTTTAAAATTGGACTAGATGATTTACCCATTCTTCGCACGGGGGAATTGAAAAATTAAACAATGCAGATTGAAGGATAAAGAAGTTTTTAATGAGTTAATTTTACGCGTATTGCACATTAAACAAAATACAAAGCTTTTTGCATATCTCAGCTGAACAAAAATATATATATATATTTGTTAAATTTTTAAGTCTAAAGGTCTAATAGCTGATAAAAAGGACTTTTTTTTTTATTTATAACACCCCATAACTCTCTTGTGGGTCGATTTTTGAAAACACTTTTCTGAGCTGATCTCTGCTCAGCAAAAGTAATACATTGTTACAAATTTTGTGTAATGAACGCTTAAAAAGGTATAAATAATTTTTATCTGGATGTGTAATACGTTAGTATTACTTTCTGTTGTATTTATTGTATGTTAATGTTATTAAGCAACCCCGTTCCTTACATTATAATGGCGATTCAATGGAAGCATAGAGAAATATTGGTGACTAGCTTTTACCCGCGGCTCCGCTCGCGTTGATGTCTTAAAATAACTATCAAAGTCGTAATCATTATCATAAGAAAGTAAATAATATAATATGGTATTTTTTTTTTATTGCTTGACTGGAACCAATAAAATTTAAAAATTCTAAAATTGAGTTTAGTTTAAAAACACTGAAAACGCGTAATTTATTTTATAATAATTAACAACAAAAATTCAATAACAAACTATTAATATTTTTAATAATCGAAAGTATCTACGTTAAATATATAATTATTCTTTAAAAGAGCTCAAAACAGAATATTACTCTAAAAAAAATGCTACTGTATACCATATCATATGTTCTTCCGTCAGTTGCAAATATGTGAAGATTTGGGCATTGGACAAAACAATCAGGCTACATATAGTTAGCCATGGGGAAAACATTGCTTTTCCAAATGCACCCCTGCTACCTGAAATGTTAGCTTTGTTAATAGCAACAGTAAAACTGGAAATTAAACTCGTTTGAATTGAAGCGGTAGGTCAGTGGGAATACTTGAAATTCGAGGTATGATAACACTATCCCTTTTCATGGCATGTGTTAAAATATTGGCACCAAGTATATTCTGCATCAGTTTTGTGATCCAAAGCCTCGTTTCTTTACACAGTCGAGGAGCATCGAGGTTTTGGATAAGTGTAACTGGTACATTTAGTTTTAATTGAAGTTTATGTGAGGGTACACCCGAAAGTTCAAGTGAATTTAAGAACTCTGTGGGAAATGAAGTACTTTGTTCTTTATCCATGATTGTATTTATTGATAAATATTTCTTCATTTCCCCCTCCCCCGCACGTCGTTCAAATTTTCAATGTTGATTTTATGGACAATGTCATTTTTAGGCGCCAATATTGATCTTGCGTGCAACCACTGATTCCAAATTAAAATTTTTTGCAAGCCCCGGTAAATTTGAGCAATAAGATTTAAATCATTTTATTCTACATTACAAAATTCTCTTTAAGTAAAATATAACCTCCAGCATTCGCGTCCAAACATCCTTAACCGATTTTCATTTGAGTCTCTGCATAATGTTCCGAATCGATGTCACTATGAAGATGCACTCTCATATTCGTTTTCAGACTGAATTTTTCCACTTTTGCCCATAAGCTTGATGATTTAATACAGACTGATATCATCTGCCAGTGCCCTCTGGATAACTGGGAGAGTTTTTCAAAATTCATCAGCCAGTATATAATAAAGCTACCATTCCTCCTATAATATCTGTACTATCTCGTAAATCCTGAAGAGTCCGATTTAACGCTTTTATAGCTTTCTTGTGAGACATCGTACTTTCCTCCCCACAAAAGCTTACATTGTGGAAGCATCCTGCCTTGAGAGCTATTTTTTCTGAAATTTCAGATGAATGAATCTTCAAATGCAAGATTAAGCGATAATTTTAAAACGGAATGTGCAGTACGACCGTTGGTCAGTAAAGTCACGGCTATACCAGAAGAAGTCATAGCAACTGCTATCTTCTGGGTTTTTCTGATGGTCATTAATAATAAGTTTAGCAAAAACGTTTTTCCGGTTCCTCCAGGGGCATCGAAAAAAAAGAGTGCACCACTGCCGGATTCTATTTTGCGTAACACTTGTTGGAAAACGTGACTTTGTTCTGGAGTTAATTGAGGGATAAATTCTGTTACTTGATGTTGCAATGCTATAAAATCGTAGTTTAATTCTCAAGCAATTTCATTATCGAAGCCATTTCCGTTGACACGTCTAGGACTAATCATTCCAAAATCATGTAGCTTCTTCCCAACCATTCTGAAAACCTTTATTGCGTTTCGTTGTAGATGTGTTCATTGAAAGGCACATTTGCTTGTACTTGCTGCAATCGTCGCAAAATATCTTCCGCCATGTAGTCTTTGTACTTATTCCAAAAGGTTTGAGGATTAGAAAGACCGAAGATGAAATAAGTATTGCGTAAAGCTCCCTAATTTTATTCAGCGAGTGACATTGTATGCCTCCGTAGTAATATCTAGCATATCTTCAAAGTAATACCGCCATGCAAAATATCTAGGTTTAGTATAAGTGAAAAATTTTGTGCAAAATATAAATATTGTATAATTAGGTTTAAAAAATTCACAGTAATAAATATTCGATAAATCAAAATTTTTTATGAAACTGTCAATTTATATAGCCATAGAATTTTCAATACCACGCGTGCGCAATTCGCTAAAACTTTATTTCGTTTCCCTCTTTAAAAAGTGGGAGAAAATTTGCATTAAAATATATGGGATTGTCGGAATAGAGAACTTCTTATCTAACTTGGCGATTTTTCTCAAAGTTTGAGTTTGACATTCAACAAACGTAACGTAATAAACGTTAGACGTTTAGCCATTTAAAAAATTGCTTTTTGTAAAGATGCTAAATTACAGTATGTTTCAATTATTTGTTACAAATGTGAGAAAATTTTTTATTAAAATTTCCATTATTGACCAAATGCATAATTTTGCGCCAACTTGGCGGGGAGTAAGCAACGTCTCATGGTTTTACCCACATAGTTTCCGTTCCAGTAGGAATATGGAGATAAAATATACCTTATGTTACTCGCTGATAATTTAGCTTTCCACTGGTGAAAGAATTTTTAAAATCGTACCAGCCGTTTCCGAGATTAGCCGGAACAAACAGACAGACCGACACACAGACAGACAAAAAATTTTAAAATTGATTTTTTGATATAAGTACCATATATACC
Organism: Trichonephila clavata; assembly: GCA_019973975.1. Lineage (NCBI taxonomy): Eukaryota > Metazoa > Arthropoda > Arachnida > Araneae > Nephilidae > Trichonephila > Trichonephila clavata. The sequence goes on along the minus strand of BMAO01014125.1, from coordinate 36,695 downwards.
TTTAAATGCATTTAGTAAAAAGCTGCTAATTTGAAATTACAAACAGACACTTCAATTTTATTTATTTATATAGATAGAGCCAAGTTGGCATCCTTTTTGGCGACCACGTTGGCAACTTAGCAGTTCATTGCACGGTGCAGAAGTTTCTTTGCTGTAGCGCTACTTGGTGGGGAGCTGCACCAAAAAGAATAGCACAAAAACCTTTTCCACAAAATACGTAAACATGCCAATTTCATAGTAATCGGTTGGGCGGTGTTGGAGTGAAGCGTTTTCTTGCATACAAACATCCATTTTTATATACTATATAGATAAAGATGTTCCAGTTTTACGGAAATAAATTTCATCAAAAATAATTTACAATTAAAAAAAATATTATTTTGTATATGTATTTTTAATTCAAGCGAATTTTGCTTACTTATAAGTGTTATTATTTTTGACAAATATATACTTTAAAAAAAAAAAAATTCTGTAAGAAGCAAAAGTGGACAACTGTGAAGGGTACGGGCTGATTAACTGCAAACACGTGTTCGAGTGGCTTTGATGTTACATATATTTAGTCCATTTCACGTAAGTGGAATAATGATGGGTGAGATTGATAGGAAAATTATATTTTAGTAATATACGCAAAAAAAACTTATTTACGAGCTTCATATAACCTCTGACAATAAAATTTGGGGAATAGTCCTGTAACATTAACCTAGATGAAATATTTATGAAAGCTACCTTACTGTCCTTCGAAATAGTCACCTCCTATAACCACTGAGATCTGCTATACATGTCCTATAAACTCTGCCAGAAGTCTTCTTTTGGGATGGAGTTCAAATTCTCGCCATGCTTCGTCAGACGTTAGAAATATCGTCAATATTGATAACATTTTTTTCTCATCTCTAAATTCTGGGTAACGATTTGTCGCATGGGTTCGCGGTTAATCTGCCGTTCGTCAGCTATCATGCGCACACTTAATTGACGATTTTAGTGATTAATCTCCTCGCTTTCTCAATGCTTTCGTCACTGACGGAGATCGCCAGTCTTCCGCTGCGGGGATTGTCAGAAACACTTGCCTTGCTTCTCAAAAACGGGCCAACCACTCGTACACACACTTCATGGACAGTGTTTTATCTTCATAAATACGTACCAGCATAACGCACCAGCACATCTTCATAAATACGTTTCTTTTTGTGTCTTGCCAAGTTTAAAACAAAACTTCAAATTGATGTTTTGTTCGTTCATTTTCCTGTTATCAGTTAAGAACCAACGTACTAAACAAGTACTTTGAAAAACAAGTCTTACACGGAACACAAATGAATCTCAACTGAACAACGGTGGGGGTAGATCAACACCTACCACCACGTATGTGCAAACTTTTGCTACGCCATTAGTGCAAGATCAGTCGTTCTGACTTCATTCACTTAACTTTATTGTCAGAAGTTGTATAATCGAAACAGCAAAAACTGAACAAAATGTTTCCGCTTTTTGAGTTTCCGATTATTTATTTCATCACTATCTTAAATATTGAACAATAGTTTTTTAGTCATTCAGTGACATAAAAAATTAAAACATAAAAAACAAAGATCAGCCTTTGAAAATGAGACATCTGACATAACAAAGATAAATTCTATAATTATATGAAGATTTATATTTCATTAGTTAGGCATGTGTTTAAATAAAATAAGAAATTTTTAATTTTAAAAGTATATATAAATATATAGCTCAGGTGTCATCCTCGTCACTTGACCATGGTTCAAAATTACTAGGTTCATCACCAAAAGCCCTACTGTAGATGCACAGTGCGACGTTAATATTCACTCAAATTTTACGTAGGGTAATTTTTTTATACCTTAAATTTTAAGAGCGAAAGAAAATGTTGGGTAAAATTGATTTTATTCATTAATTAGTTTTAATAATTTAACAGAGATAGTTGAATTTGATGTTTTCACTACTCAACTGTTTCACGTTGTGAGTAATTGTAGTTAGGAGTAAAATTTAATTCTTTAAATAATTAGGTTTAGTCAACAAATTTTTATATCAAGTACAATTAAATTATCGCATTGCCATCCAAAAATTCGTGTATAGAAAATATCAGTTTTATTGACCATTTTAAAATGTGAGAATAAGCTTTTCAAAACATTTTGACCCAATTCGCCAAATTTAGTCTCCAAAAAGGATGTATTTGTAATTCTTTAAAGAATTAGTTTTAATCAATTAATTTTCATCAGTTATAATTAAATGATCGAATTGTCATCCAAAACATTCGTATTCCGAAATTTTCAGTTCAATTGAACGCTTTAAAATGTGGGGGAAAAAATATTTGACCTAGACATATTAATTGCAATGTGAATAGGAGAAACCCCATTAAATAAAAGGGATCGAGAATATGTTATTCATTTTTACAAATAAAACAAACCGCAATAATACACACTGGAGATAAAGTACAATCTTCTTAAGCGTTTTATTCAAGTTATGAGAAATTTCATAAAAAACCAACTTAATGGCGTATAAAAAGAACCACAATCGAAATAAACAGTACAAATCCACATAATTTAAAAGTTTTATAGTACCAGGAAAGTTATCATATTTTCATAAGGTCCTTGATCAAGTTGGACAACAATCCGGAAAATTTCCTGCAAACAAAATGCCTTGTCTGGCTCCAGTAATCTTCATCTCTTCTACTACAGAATTATAAACTGATATCAACAACGAATTTTCATTTGCATTCCTCTAAGAAAGTTATGAATTCTCTATCTACTCAAAGCTTTTCCTTAAATGTCTGGATTCCGTCTTGAATTCTCATTCATAATCCGGTTCTGATAACGCTATCTAAGCCTTGACCTTCACCGATAATATTCTGACAGGAAGAATATACATGACCTTTTTTATTAATCACATGAGAAAAGTCAGGAAGATCGATAAAAATCAGCAATAAGCTTATGAGATTAAAATTTTTCCTGGTGTTACTGGACATGATATGGTAAATAATAAGTAAAGTTGCGCGTATTTGGAAGAAAACACAAACATATTTAAATTTAAAATCGAACGCATAAATAGAAACGTTATCAAAGAATAAAGATATTTGGAATTCAATAAACAGAGTTCATCAAATAAAAAATCGTGTTAAAAATATAAAGGAACTTTAATTCGTTTTTTTTATGTTGTTTAAAACATTTATTTGAATCTTAATCAATATTCCAATTTGTAATGATTCAGATTGAATCCTTTTAAAGTTAATATATAATAAAGATATTATTCATTTTTGAAATAGGATTTCTAAGAGCATAAGCAATTTATACTTTTTAAGATATTTTATTATTATAACGATTTCTCTTGTTCATGGAATTGCTGTATTATTACTACATAAAAATAAAAAAAATATTAACATAAGAATCTCAGACGAAAGTTAAGTTTAGAAAAATAATAAATAAGAAAAATTACGCAATTGCTTATAAAAATATTCCCCCCTAAACAGTTTGTGGGTTGCTGATTCAATTAAATAGCTCGTAATAAAAAAAAATTTAAAAGATTAAATAAATTATTGTTTTAAGTATTAGTACTTACATGATCCACATAAATCTAGATCTTGGAACTTCGATCATATAGTGCTGGTTGGCAACGAAATGCGATTGCTTTAAAAATCTAATATTTCTTGTTAACGAAGCTCGATACACAGATAGACAGGAATTAATCTGGACAGATACTCCTTCCCGCGGCTAGCTTGGGAAAATTCTTACCTCAAAGTCCTCATATTACACTCTTACCCCATAGTTGGGGTAACGAACATTCCTTTGTCCAGAAGTTCGGGGTGAACGATCGCAATCTGCCACAGAAGGGTCAATTAACGATGTCCGAGATTGAAATCTAAGGTCAAGTTAAAAATAGCTACCTTATAGATAATTCAAGCCCCGTGTGATTCCCGGGAAAGAAACTCTACTCCTCCCGTGTGATTCATCAGACCGTTTGTAGAGTGTTAAACGAAAATCGTTACGCCTCTTCCATTTTCAGCGAGTACAAGCTTTGAACCCGGTAGACTATCTTCTCCGGCTGCTAGTGGGTAGTACAGCAATGCGCGCTGCAGCTGGATTTCATAGCTCATGTGCTTATCTCTTATGACATGTCAACTTAATTCAACTCTTATATATGTCTTAGCTCTTAAATATTACACATGTCAATGCTTTCGCTGTCGAAGCTTTCAATAAACACTTTGTCTTTTCTCTCGTCTCTTATTTTTTGTGTTTGTCCTCACCACGTCATTCGCGCCTATACATTCCTATACAATAAATGATTTTTACAATGTCCTGTACCTACCCTTAAAGTTTGTGCCATGAATTCGGGACCACCTTGTATATACAATTATATTTATATCAATAAATGTATTATGATATCGGAAAGCTTCTTTCTGTCTATTTTTTACCTAACTCAAAATATATCTGTAAGCACATTCAAAAAATCTTTTAATATTGAATCTATCATTCTTTGCATCTCAAACACTCTAATGCAGAAATTTGGAGATATTGCATATCTTACAGAATTACCAGGTAACCCAAAAGTCCGTTAACATTTGAAAATTCATTAATTTACTGAATTATTGAGGTAGAGCGGTAAAAAATAGGTTTGCAATCCCGTGTTATATTTTCAGTCCCGGGATTAGGATTGGACTATTTATGAAAAATATTTACATATTAGCACAATTGAAATTACATAATAAAACAGAAAACAATTAAAAAATTGGTTTAATAATATTATTTATTGAAATAAATCAAAACAAAACTTAATTTATTATAAAAAAATTAAAAATAGTACACAATAAAATTTTAAAAAAATGTTTCATTTCTCGTGTTTCTGCAAATAAGCTTTTAAAAAACACAGATTGTCCAGCGTTTAATCGTCCAAACGGCTTCTTATTTTCATTACAAATTGTCCAGTCGCAGAAATTGCTCGTTCAGACTCTACACTTTAACGTCATTAAAGAGTATGTTCTTTCCAGATAATCACCACGTCTCCCTCCATTTTCAAAAACAGACATTTCTTTTTTGAATTTTTGATGACAGTGTCTAAAATCCAATAGGCTGCATTGGTGCATATCTCTCTTTCATAACTTTATCCAGTTATTCTGCTACAGCTAATAGTTTTTGTGTATAAACTGTTTCAGTTATTTAGAGAGAGAGAGAGAACCAGAATATGGTGAATCAATTTCAAGCGTTACACCGTGTGCTTCGATTGAAAGCTGAGATGAGGCTCTTCAGATGATTCGAGAGGCTAAAAAAAATCAAATATAAAAATTAACGTTGTTATAACCATTTCGAACTCATTTGCAAAAACAACCACGGTTTTTAAAAAAAATGTGTTCTTTATCATTTACAAAAAGATAAGCGGGGATGTCTTCAGGCATGGGCAAACCGGCACGGGCCCAGGGTCTCGTTTCGTTTAATAAGATAATGATTCGAATAATTTCATCTGGTTGTATCTGGAAAAAAACTGGGAATTTCGGATAATATATCAACTAGCTACATGTGAGGACCGTAGTCCATGTATAGGCGAAGGCCTACCGCTATACACCATCATTACTCATTGAGTCAAAAGAAGGCAAATGGTCGAGCTGGTTTGTGCGATTGTGAGTCATGTGCATGTATTTGGTTTCGGGTTATTGTTTGTACGAGTATTTGACAATCTATATATGCTATGTACTGTCTAATTTAAGGTCATGTGGGACCTACATTTGTGTAGGGGCCTAGGATATACTCTTGAGTAGGGCCCAGGGCCTTCTTTTGCATAGGGGCCCAAGGCCTCAAGAAGTCTTTAATGGATTGGTTCAAATTAATATATTTCTAACAAACCATAGATGGATCACTGGCTACACACCTCTTTAATATTGAGCCTTTTCTAGAGGACGAGGACAACACTTGAATTAATAACCGCTCTTCTAGATTATACACTGTTCCACTTGACCATGGTAGTCAAGTGGGTAGGGTCGCGAATTCCCTGTCGGCGTTTTTTCTGGCGAATCGTGCGTGTGTGAGTTCGTCCTTATCGACGGATCTCTTATATTTGAACTAGGGATTGCAATACCGGGATACCGAATACCGGTATTTTGAGCCATTTGTACAGTTTCGAAATACCAGTATTCACAAGTTTAAATACCGGTTTTTCAGTATTTACTAGAAATTTTTTAAACTGTTTCTCGTATGTTCAGGGATCGCCAACATAGCTAAATAGTGTACGTCTTTGTGTTTATGTTATAGTGTTAATTATTGCATCATGATTAAAATACATTATAAATAAAACAATTTTACGTCCATTTCAGAAGGTGAAGATATTAAACGTCTTTATTCCGCTCATTCCGTTGTTCCTATTTTTATTTTTCTTAGCTGGTTCTACAGTTCTAAGACAACCCATTAAATCCATCATCTGATTTTTTCATTGCCAGATACAACGGGATAAAAGACTATTAATCTGAACTTAAAAATATAGACATAAGTTATTTCTCTGACAAAAAGAACTAAATACACTACTCCTAACTAAGTTCTCGTTGAGAGAGGAATAACATTTCCAAACTCATCTGCCTTCCTTCATCTATCAATATCTGTTACTAAAATGTTTTAAATTAATTAGGTTGTGAATACGAAGTTGCATCGTACAATCAAGAGAAGTTATAAGATATCTGAATCATCCAATACCAAAACGGTTTTACTACAGCTCAGAGTGATATTGCACTTGCACAGGATTCATAGTCTGATTTTCGTAACTGAGAAACCAAGGTTGTACTTGTGAAGAAAATGCGTAAAATATTTCGATATTTTCTAAATTAGTGAGTTTGTGTTATTCACATTGTATCATACTTTCGGGTTCAAAAAGGGTTTTTCAGATTCATTATATATATATATATACTCATAAATAATAATCCATAATAATGAATAAGAATAACTTTAAAGAACACATAAAAAAATCAGTTGATAATACTTCGGTTTGGTTTCATTATTTATATGATGAAAAGAATATGATGGCAAAATGTAAAAAAAAAAATGTTCTAGAGTTAAGAAGAAAAGAAACTAACCAAATCAGATTTGATTGGGAATTTGATCCTAAATCAAATTTGGGATTTAGAGGTAAATACTTGGAAAAGAATATCGCGCATTACTAACAGTACCACCAACTGGCTTAAATGCCAAAAGAGCGTTTTCAACAGCTGGTAATTTTTGCACAAAATTATGATCCAGGCTTAATGTGTGACAGTACACACAATTGTTGCATTATGTTTCTTAAAAACACTTTTCAAAAATTTGTAATAGTACCTCAGACTGAATAGTGATATTTGCACTTTTTTGTGATTTAAATAAATAAGATGTTCCTTTATTTATTTATTTTTTTTAGATTCTTTATATAGTGTTATAATTTATGTTACAAATTATTTCTTGTGATATTTACACTCTCTAATAAAACTTGCAAGTAAAACAAAGAAACACCTGTCTTTTATTTTCTTTTTCTCAAATTTCTAATACCGGTATTAAGTTCTAAGAAATACCGGTATTGAACTTTTGGTCCGATATTGCAATCCCTAATTTGAACAATGGTCGAGCTGAATCCCCTTCCATTCTATAGATATTTATTCGAGTAAATATTCAGACCAACAACTACTAAACTTAAACATCATTTCTCAGATCCTTCGACTTCTCTGTACGTTTTCCTTGCTTAGAAGTATTTGGAAAGGTAAACTAATTTAAAATAGTTCAGAAGGACAGAATTATTCATGGCACTAATTCCAGTTCACAGAATCCGTAAATTTTAAGTTCCATTACTATAAAGTAATTTGCTTCGAGCAAACACTTCAACGCAACTAATCACACACATAGGTTTTAAAGTGAGTTTAGAAACGCACAAATTCTTTCAGGAATATCATTAATTTTCTAAAGAACGATTTGCTATGTCATGCACATTTAGCCATCTATACATTGTTTACTTAGAGAAATAAAACGCGTCACTCGCTCGAATTTATCTGAAGCTACTTAACTGATTTCGGAGAAAGAATCATTTACATAAAGTAAATTGAAAACGAATGGATTCTATTGCACTTGCATGCTTTAATTGAAACATTTAATAAATTGAAATACTTCCATTTAATTCACCCCCCCCCTTTTAGTAATAATAATTGCCTCTTATCTTCTTGACTTTAGCACATTGTTCATAAAGTAATGTGCTAAACAAATCAAAAAACGACAAAAAAATCCCAATATTTCTTTTTAAAAAAATATTCGCAAGTAGTCGGTTACCATAAGCGTTTTCACGTCAAACGCGTATTTCCCTGTACTTTATAATTTAGTGTATACGAGTATCTTTTTGATATAAGAATTATATTGTCCTTTTGAAAAAATGTTGATCGCATATTTTCGAATAAGCTTTACACTTTATATAAAAGCAAAATTTTCCTTAATTAATTCACGAACTTCACATAATTAGCCCGAGCCTATTATAAATAAATCAAAAAAAGGATAAATAACACAGGAAAGAAGCAATAGAAATCTTTTTGAAGACTGGCTTAACCTAATATTCTTTCCAACAAGAAACATGTATTATTTTTCTTAGTAATTTCGCAGAAAATTAGTCTTGATAAATCTTTTAATTATCTTAGAACAAATCATTTTTATTTTAAAGGTCATCAGCTTTTAATTAACTTTGAATTTACTTTGAAAATAGCGAATATCAGTCACAAAAGAATGCTTTATACTCATTAGTAAAATAATACTTATTCTAGGTAAAGCTCATTTTTTTTAGAAAACTCATTATAGAAGCAACATTTTTCCTCTTTTCAATTCTTAATTTATAATTGGGGGTTATTTTTATATTTATTTCTCACAATATTTTCTTTTTAATTAGCAAAAATTTTGCTTTTCGTAGAATACTTGAGTTTATTTTTAAAATTAGCAGGAATAACTTGAAAGTATGAAGAAATTTGCTATTGTGTTTTTAATTAATTCAATGAATTCATTGACGTTAGCTAAGTACACCAGTTAATATCAAGCTATCGCTTTAAAGATAAAATTAGAATTACTTTTTAAGTTAGTGTACAATTTACTACAAAACTACCGCCATTTTTGAAAATTTTTAACTCTCCGTTGTTCATAAAAACTAGATTGAATTTATTTATCCCTTTCTATGTATAGGAAACTAACAAATTAAAAAATTAATGCATAAATTATTTTCCTAGAGATACGTTATAATGGTCTTGCCTACGCTTAAAAGTGTGGGAGGATTGGAAGGAAGACTAGCCAAGAAACAATCTAATTTATTCACAATATTAATCACGAAATCAATCAATGCTAAGAGATGCACCCAATTAATAACAATGCAGACAATTAATGAGGTACGCGAGATATGAGAAGACTTTAATACTAAATACACTTACTCAAGTTAATAGCTCTGACTTCTTAGCTATTTAATTTAGATTCAATCTCCAGTGACAATTTGTCACCTTAAGTAATTCAATTTTCAAATATTAAATATCCACGATTCACATTCAATTTGATTAATCTCTGATCTGTAGTAGTCTATTCTATCTCTCTGCTCTAACCTAAAAGCCCGGACTATACATAGTAGTCTTAATTTACATAATCATGCCTTCTTCTTCGAACAGGAGTTTTATAATAAAATAATTTTTAAAGACCAGAAATTCTCGAAGAGGTTATTAGTATAAGGACCACGGATAGAACCGTCACAACGTTCCTATAGATTTTTTAATCTCTTAGAAACTAATAGATTAAAAAATTAATGCATACATTACATGCAAGGGAGAAATGATTCATTGACTGATTATTAACCTCACATTTTGAAGCAACACTGAGCTCTTGGCGATGGACCTCGTAATTTTCGAGCCGGAGTCAAGTGAGAAGTAAAAATCTGAGCTTCAACCCACTCTCTAAAATTTTCCCACACTACGTAAACGTGATGACTTAGAGCCTTGACTGATAAATATGAATCAGATTATAAATATGAACTTTAAAGGAAATTAGTAACAAATTATTTAAGAATATATATTTAAACTGTTAAGCAAATGCTTTTTATGAAAAAAGAGTGAGGGAAATCAAATATACCTATATCAAATCATATATATATATATATAACCTCGCATTTTAATCAGAGAGAGTAATCCTATATAAATTATATACAGGATGTCCCAGTGGCGTAAGGGGGAACATTTCGGCCTCTTGCAAAGTCAGGTTTTGGGCCCTCAAGTTGAATTATACAAAGGGGATACTTGGAGGCAGTCGAGCTTTGGGCTCCCTAGAACCCCTCCCCCTCCCCTCTTGCGATGCGAGGGCTACGGGCTTGAACGTTACACCACTGGGGTGTGACAAAACAGCACCCAGCTACAACCAGATCCCTGGTTTTGAAAATATAAAAAAGTGCTCACAAAATGTACCTGCAAGATCCATACTCTACGAGAAAAATACGAAAAACAAAGTACGCCGGTGCAAGGAAAAAAACATCGTATAAGACACATATACAGCAGTATTTGCAAATATTTATGAAGGTAAATGTTCTAAGTGCCCGCCGTAAAGTGGATGAGTGCACAAAGAGTCGCAGCAACGCGGTGTCCACCGAGGTATAAACAGTATGCAGACAAGCAACTAACAATGGGAGGGCACGACTAAGGAAATTCATTTTGGGACGAGACTTGGTGTAATAGTAGTACGCTTGTAGAGTGTTCAAACTTCAATGTATTAGCACCGAATGGCCAGTCGATTCGGAGAAAATAGCCTTTGAAGTTCATGTTTCGCTTTTATACAATTAAGTTTTAATTACCTCCAGGGACGCAGTGGCATAATAGGTAGTGCACCGGCTTTCTACGCGGGTGGGTAGGGTTCAAGTTGCGTTATCACCTTTTTCCAATTAATTTGATTATTTTTTTAAATTAAATAAATTTATTTAAGAAAGATTTATTAATATTAAATGATATTTTATGTAGCTATTTTGTATTTTATGAAGAAAAACTATTATTGCAATTATATAAATATATTTATATTATATTTTATAAATTTATTTTATATTGCTAAATAAAATTTATAGTAAAATATATTATAATAAATATTCATGATACATTTTACATAAAAATTAGTTACAAATAGTTTTATAATGTGAAATACAATACATTATAAAAATATTATATATAATATAAATTAATCTATATAAAATATATTATTATATTATTATTAAGCTAATTATTTTTGAATTAATATAATAAAAACAATATGTCTCTTTTATATGTTATTAATTTAATCATTTTATTATTATAAAAATATTTAATAAGTACTTTTTAAATAAATTATTTCATTTTAAAAAACAATTAAAATAATTGGAAAAAACTGATCGCGCGACTCGAACCCTACCCGCCCGCGTAGAAAGCATGTACACTACCAGCTATGCCGCTGAATCGCAAGAGGTAGTTAAAACTTAATTATATAAAAACTAAGCACTCTTTCTTAGTTATATGAAATTGCTTATATATCTTAACAATTATCTCTTAAACAATTTTATAAGTATACTGTAATTCAGGGGCGAGCAAACTTTTCCAGGGTGCGGGCTACTTTTAATTTTTTCAAGGTGTTGTGGTCCCCCCCCCCCTCATTGGTGCAGGTGCAGTGAGTTAAGGAAAAGGTATAAGGTATTTATTATAACTTAATAATAAATACAGAATATGCACTTACCTGCATAACTGCAATAAAAAAAAGTTTACACCTTTAAACCCTCCCCCTGTCTACCCTGTGCTCCGGCTAAAGATGTGGGAGGAAGTGAAGGACGATTTGACATGATAATTTCAAATTATTTATTCAGCTCTTCTAATTAACTCAAAAACAAATTAACTAATCAGAACAAATAAGATATTTCCAATTAGTGAGCAGAGGTAAAGTGACGAGAGTCGCGTTTTTGGAGAATACTTCTAATAATTGATCCACTTTTTATTAATTAATCTTCTACCTTAATATTTGCTTTAAACGCTAGATATGTGACTAATTGTCACTTAAATCTCTTTAATAATTTAAATATCAAAACGCGCTATAAATATGATTAATACCGGAACTGTAGATAGTCTTCTTATCTTCTAATGCGTAATCCTTCGAACTATTGGTTAATTCCATTAAATAGCAATTTTCCACTATAATTTCGACTATAATTCTAACTTTCTCTCTCTCTTCTCTCACACTGACTTACTAACGCTCTTCCCCATATATCTTTTCAACTTATATCACACTTTATCTAGTTTTAACTAACCTTCTTTAGCAAGAGAACCTGAGCTATATATAATAAACTTAATCTGCACATCACGGTTTCCTCTTCAGAAAAGGGTTGTTGATTTTATAGCCCATAGATTTCCCAAAAGGTTAATTGAAGGACGCATACAGATCCGTCACACCTTTAAGACCACGTTTAAAGCAAAGCGCAAGATATAAACATAACAATAATAGCCTCAAATATAATAACATCAATAATGCATTTATTATCAAGCAATTTAAAATTCGTTAAAAAAACAAAACATGTTCATCTAAAGTTAGTTCCTGTAGTTAAAAAAAGTTAATAGAAGACTTAGTCTTCATACTGTCAGTCATTAATTTTTTCGGGATTGAATTTTCTAACTGCTAATCTTTAGGTGGTCACCCCAAAATGTTTTGGTAGTCCACTGTTCGATCGCGATCGACTTAATGCCCTCCCGGCTGTAATTCAACTGACACAGAACATCGAAAAAATAATTCATTTATACTCTTTTTCAAAATCACGGTTACGGACGCAGTTAAGTCACCTAAAGATTTAGCTTTTAAGATAAAATTATCTTAAAACGTTTAATGAACTGAAATAAAATCAACATGAATAAATAGTTCTTAAACTATTGATTGATGCATTAGCTTTTATCCCCAACCTTGGATACCTGACGACATATTTAAAGATTTTCGCACAGCTGGAAACTCTAACTTTTAATGGGATCAGAGTAATTTTTAACAAATCCAATTTTCATTTTTAATTACATTTTACCATTAATTGAGACGCATGCATATGAATTTTGGCAAACCTTTTAGATATATTGGGAAAGCGGGATAATATTTATCTAGCATATAGTGGTGACAAACTGAGAGAAAAAGCCTAAATGGAATAAATAATGCAATTAGGGATTTTTTACTTCACATTAATGTCTTGAAGTAGATAGGTTAATCGAATTTTGCAAAGATTAAATCAGGACCGGCTCTAGCAGTTTTGTCGCCCCGGACAAAAATGGAAAATGCCGCTCCTCTCACCAAAACAAAAAACTTTAATTAAAAATGATAAATTGCTCGCATAAATACTCACTTATAAAACTTGAATAATTCCAGCGAGCAAAAAGGCAGCATAACAATATACGCGTATATTAGTTTAAGTCTTAAAAAATTCTAAATAATTCGAAATTAAAGACATAATTACTTGTTATTATTTCAAACGAGTGAAATTAAGAAAAGGAATCGTCCATTTCATGTCCAATTTCTTCGAACAGGAGTCTACTGATGGTGGGGATCACAAGTGTCGTTTTAACTTATAGTTACTACACTCTAGACTAAAAAAAAACATCTCATGTGACTCTATATCTACCAAAGCCTCTTATTATCTCTGTCCCCTTTTGAATATGTGACACCGGACATCGTTAGGGTGAAAGGAATGTCCGTTGTGACCTCACTCCGGGATGGGAAGAAAGCTACTAGAGAAAGATGTGTAAACATACTAAATTTCATGAGTTGACATACGCTCCCGTTTCGTTAAAACATAAAAGTTTCAACATAAAAGAAAACTGTCATTAAACATACAGAGTACAAAATAAGGAAAAAAGGTACTTTAAAATTCATACCTAATAATATTTCAAAAAATATATAAAAATTTTTGTACCAAAAAAAATATATATATATTTTTCAAAATCGATCCAAATGCCGCCCCGGACAGGGGTCCGGTTTATCCGACCCTAGAGCCTCCCCTGATTAAATTAATGACGTGGCGCAGTTCAACTGGTCAAAATGCGATTTTCAGTGGTCGCCCTTTAAATGAATTTGTGGTATGGAAGATGAGCCGCGATGAGAGTTGGGTTAACTTTTGGAAGTGGCGAAGTTGGGGAGGTTTTGGGCGTTGCCAATTTTTAAAACAATTTTGAGATTCTTTATTTACTTATACTTGTCTTTGTTTTATTGTCTTCTGGTGCGCTTGAGAAAAATTACGCACATTAAAAGTAATAAAAATATTTTAAAATTGTTTTTTTAAAAATAATATTTCGTATCGAAGCCACTATCAAGGAAAGATTGGCAGACTTCATATACATATTAACCAGCGGGAGAAAGCGCGCATTTAATACTGATGTTAGTGGCCACGCGGGAAGATGGAGTCATTCCAATCCTTATATATATATAATTATTTTTACTGTACACCATAAAAATTATAATTCGATTGAATAACTTATTTTTGAGAAAGTACAGTGTTACCTACTTCTGAGGACTTTTAAATTTTTCTTTGTTAATTTTAGAAAAAAATCCACTCAAACTGAACAAAAATATTTCAAAAATGTGCGTCATTTTAATAAAGGAAACAAATCACATATACACTTTTCACTAACAGTACAGGGATGATAAATGTGCAGGCAAAACTCTCATATTTTGTTCAAGTTATTGTAGTTCTATTGTACATTTGAAACAAGTTTAAATCTCTTCTACCCTGGGTCTCAGCTAAAGGTGTGGGATGAATTAAAGGATCATACGACATGATGAATTCCAATTATTTTATTTGTCACTACAATCAACTCAAACACAAATAACACTAAATAGGATAATTCAGTCACGCAATAGAGAGAAGAGACAAGATTCGCGTTTGGGGAGAATATGTTCTATAATGCAGCTCTTCTCCTTTAATATTACTTTACACAGAGCTTAAGTATTTAAAGTCCTACTATTACTTTAATACTCTAAACATTAACTTAATATGAAGTTGACAGTACCTGACTTTAGGCAGTCTTCCAATCAGTTGCAATTAACTCTATTTTCCTGGCTATAATCTTTTTCAAGGACTTTTAAACCCCAAATCTGGTAATCTTTACCTTGTAAATATCTTGTCCCATCTTGTTAGCTGAAATAATCACTTTCTTACTTTTTGCTTACCAATTCTCATCACTGTCAATTCACTCACTATTCACTTCACTTCTAATCTAATCACAATTCACTAACTCGTAAAGTAGGCATATACATATATAATAAACTTAATTTGCATATCACGTTTTCTTCTTTTAGGAAAAGATTGGTTAAAATTTGCTGGCCCCAAAGAATTCCCAAGAGGATTAGTTGAAAAACACGTATAGATCCGTCACACCTTAATGATTGACAAATGGCACCTTGAACTTTTTCTTACTTGTGCCTTTTTGACTGGGAGCCGTGTGTCTTGTGGAACACTTTTGGCTTCATATATTTCTTGATGGGACTTTTTAGGTAGCCTTTGAAGATTTTCCTTTCCGTTCAAACGTTCTATATTCATCATATTTCTGAAATTTACTTTCGCTATCATAATTAATATCCGTTATTTCATCACAAGTTCTTCCCTTGCTTGATCAGTTTCAACTTCATCCAATAGAGATTGCAGATGCGAATCTCTTTTTTTTTTTTAATGTTTATAATCTGTTCATTTATACACTGCTTTTTGTAAAAAATGCAACACCATGCAGGAATCATCAGAATTAGATGAACTTTGCAGCAAATATCCATTATAGGATGTTACTTAAAATAGTAAAGTTTCTGAGCCACCGCGCATGCGTGGCGTGCGCAGCTTCCTCTGAACTGATGCGGAAAGCGTATAAATAAAGGGCTGTAGCGGGACGTTTTTAATAGTTAATCATTATTTGTTAGTGGCGAATGTTTAGTGAGACCGAAGTATGCCTCCACGACAAAATAAGGAGAAATTCCAACAACTTACGGAGTTCGAACGGAGGAGGATTATCGACCTTCGAGAAGGAGGATTTTCCTTTCGCGCAATTGAAGCTCGTGTGCAGCGAAACAGTTCAACAGTGATGCGATTTTGGAAGCAGTGGACCGACGTGCACCGAACAACTCGAAAAACTGGCAGTGGACGACGGATGGTGACGTAAGCGCGTGACGATCGACACCTGCTCCGCATGGCGGTAAATGACCGTACAGCTTCCTTTAGGCAGTGTTGGCAGCACGTTGGTCTACTGCTACATGTGTACTAATGTCGGCTTCGTCAATTCGCCCAGGTCTTCTGTACCGTGGATTGCGTGCGAAGGTGCCTTTATACAGGATCTTCCTCACGGAAAACCATCGATGGCTGCGTCTGTAATTGGCTCAAGAGCACAGAGCCTGGTGAGCTTGTCGTGTAATATAACCTCCCCTAATATTATCATCACCTCGTCTAGTGTTACTCATATTTAGATGTGTAGGCGGGTTAACGAATTCACAAGATATCTTTACAAATCACAATATTTATTAATATTTCTTAATCAAGGAAGGTCATATATACACTATTCAAATATAAGATCAATAAAACACAGTGGAGAATGAGAAGGGGTCACTAATTGCGGAACTACGAAATCTAAACTAAAGATAAGCGCGTACAATTACAGCTACACACGTATACGTAATTACAATTCTTAAGTCACTAACCTGATTTCTTAAACTACGGCAGGTTCTTCTTGTGGGTCACTTGGCTCTTGATTGGATCGGATCAAACTAGAATTCCCTCTTTAATATCCGACTTCTATCTTCAGCTTTTCCCGTAGCTTTTCTACGGACTAATTTTATCAACAACTGTGAGTTGGATTCCCGACGCTTGGATTCACTTTTCTTTACAAAATCTACCTCTTCACTTGACAACTCTTTCTCATTTCATTTCATTCTCTCCTATTAACTCGCGAAACCCGAACTTATATAAAATATCTCATTGCATAAATCACGCTTTGGCTCCCGGTGGAGATTGGTTGAAATAAATAACATTTGAAATAAATATGTAGAGGATTAGTAAAGAACCGTACAGATCCGTCACAAGCTGATCGGCACCAAGTTGTCTTTTCAGATGAATCACGCTTCAATTTGTGGGACCATGATGGCCGCATTCGTGTTAGACGCTATGCCGGTGAACGCTGCCTTCCAGAATGCGTATCGAACGACATAGTGGCATAACACCCGGAGTTATGGTTTGGGGTGTGATTTCGTATCATGGACGATCCAATTTACTACGAATTGAGGGTAATCTCAATAGCAAGAGGTACGTCCGTGAAGTGCTACAGCTCGAAGTCCTTCCCTTCCTTCAAGATATCCCTGGAGCTATCTTTCAGCAAGATAGTGCACGCCTATATGTTGCAAAGAGTGTTCGAGACCTGTTCAGCCCAACACATACAGCTTCTTTCTTGGCCTGCTTATTCACCGGATATGTCACCTATTGAGCACGTGTGGGTCTTGGTTGGTGGCGTCTGGCTCGTGATCTGCGTCCTGCAGCTTCAAAAGACGAACTTTTGCTGCGCATGCAAGCAATATGGAATTCTCTTCCACAAGCAGACATTCAAAATCTGTTTGACTTCATGCCACGTCGTATAGCAGCACTTATTGCAGCTCGTGGTGGCTACACCAAATACTGATTTCGGAAATTAAATATTGTTTTTTTTTCTTTGAAAATTTCGTAATTTATTTGTATTAATACAAGTCGTTTGTGCATTAAATTTCATTCAATTCTGAGGATTTCTTAATGGTGTTGCATTTTCTTACACAAACTGCAGTATGTAAAGATAAACATATATATAGACATATGCTAGCTGTTATCCATCCACCTCGATGAGTATTTCGTGATGTTTTATGGCTATTATTGCATCCAAGTTCTTAATATCTATGTCCTAGCATTAAGTTTTCAATTGTATCCTAAAGCGTTCTTATATTCCAAACTTGTTGATTTAAAAAAGGACATGACTCGACTTTCTAAAGAAGAGTATATTTATATTTAACAAGCCATTTTTACTCAATAAAACTCAGTACTCAACAAAAGAAAATTGCGTTGCAGATTTCAAGTCTGTAGATCTCGAATAGCTTTGATCTACTGACTTGTACTGAGAGATTCAGGGAATGAATCGCTTTTCTCCTGTATAATTTAAGCAAATGTAAAAATTAACCATGAAGGAGAAAATTACTTTTGAAAAAGATACAAAAACACATAAGAAATTTTTGCCTTGGGGCAGATGACAAAAATCCTTTTATTTTGTCAAGAAAAACAAGCTTCGAAATTAATCGTTAATTTTAAAAAATACAATTGTTTTCTGCAAATTCTTCCGACGCACTTTTTGAAAAGCACAAAATATACATACGGATAAAATAAAGGTTCGACAAGCAATCATAAAAGAATAAGGAAATGTCTAAAAATAGTTTTTCATTCCATGCAATGGGATTTGACTTTTCTTAAGCCTTATTTTTTCAAAGTCGATAAAAGTTTCCGTTCTTCAGTAAAGAAAAATAAATGGAAGTGAAGAAGATAAAAACATACAGCCCGAAGAAATAAATATACTTAAGATAGCAAACTCAGATGCTAGATGAAAGATAAAAAAACGCGTGTGTATTTTAAAAGGTTTGACTGTGAAAGAAAAATGTTTGTTTTTGAGGCACTTCGTCTGGGCGGGAAGAGCAATAAATATTTTAAAAGTGAAGCTGAAAATGGTTGGCTGTATATCTTTCACGTTTTAAATCTCTTCTATGAATGTCAGTTTCGTAAACAAACACATTATATTTCACCTAAATTACACATCAATCCATTTTAAAATTTATTAGATAATAAGTGCAGTTTTTTTTTAAAAAAAATAAAAACTAAAGTTTAAGGAATAACACTTAACATACAAAAAAAAAATTCTAAAGGCAAGAAAAAATTAAGAAATGCTTGAATAAACAGAAACTTTAACCCCTTATAGGGTCAGTTTTTTCTAGTAATCTTTTGCTAAAATATAGGATGTCCGAAAAGTATAACAACTCTTTTAAAAACAATAATAGAAAAAAAATTTTAAGTCACTTCCTACTTAGATCAACAAAAAAAAAAACTATTTTAGTTATTTTTTATTAAACAGTTACAATTAATATAAATATTATATACATATGACAGTATCACAACATTAGGACAATTAATTTGTATTTATTATCATTAAAGTATCGTATTGTCATCCAAGTCAAGCGTGTATATAAAATTTCATTTCAACTAAATGCTTTGAAAGTGAGAAAAAAAACATCTTTTTAAGTTTTGACCCAAGTCGCTAAAAATGAAGCCAACGTAACTGTATATGTAATTCTTCAAAAAATTATTTTCAGTCAATTAGTTTTAATTAATTATAATTAAATTATCGTATGTTACCCAAAACAATAGTGTATATAAAATTTCAGCTCAATTGGCTGCTTTAAAATGTGGGAAAAAAACCTTGTCAAGTTTGACACAAGTCGCCAAAATGATGCCAATGGGGCTGTATTTGTAATTCTTTGAATAATTCGTTTTAATCAATTAGTTTTTATTAATTATAATTAAACAACTGTAGTCATCCAAAATAATCGTGTATATAAAATTTCAGCTCAATTGAGTGCTTTAAAATGAATTTTACTAACGATTGAAAATTTGAACGAGATAAATATATATATAAATAAATATAGAAAGAGTGTGGACTATAATAGCAGGAATTGAATTAATTAAAAATAAACAAAGATTTTCCCTTACGGTTTTTTTTGTGTTCCATAACGAAAAGATAAAAGTTCCTGTTTAAGTTTATTCAAACTAGATGGCACAACTTCCACATTTTGCAACATTCTCACTTCAAAAACAAGCACAAATTGTAGCAAAGTTTGTCGAATTTGAATCTTCAATACATGTACTACAATTGAAATGGGCCATCATCATACTGAAGTTTGGAAAGGAGCGATGGATGGGAATGAGTGAGGGAATATTAACGTCGCACTGTTCAGCTACACGAGGGCTTTTGGTGACGGACGTCGTAATTTTGAACCATGGTCAAGTGACGTGGATGACACCTGAGCTGGCACCACCTCTCCTAACTACCACACCACATCAACGGGAGGACACTTGAGCTCTCGACATATTTAACATGCATCTCTCCCCTACATGGTAAGCATTCAGTCGTACTGTGATCGAACTCATGACATGCCAGCCAGAGGATCCGATACCTTGACCACTAGCATCACCTCCTAGATATACACAAGGTCTCGTTGCTGATTTGTGACGTCACTATTAGTAGGGAGACTTCGTCCATCGCCTACTGAACTTTTTAGATGCATTTTTAAATACTTTTTATTTTTTAACCCAACATACATACAGGGAATTTTTAAAAAAATTAATTGATCACTAAATTCTATTTCATGTACATAAAACATAAGAGTAAATATTAGTTTACCTATTTAAATAATAATTGCAAGTATGTAATTCTCGATATATTTACTACGAACACGCATTACGATGAACATAAACACATTTAAAAACATTGTAGCAAATCATAAGAACCCTTAGTATTTGTATATTTTTTTTACAAAACTATGCTTATTTCTTAGCTTTAAAATTTATTTTCAACATTTTATTCAGAATAGTTATAAAAAGGGAAATAAAATTATAAATAGTTTTTAAAACAGAAAAAAATACAAACAAATTTAAAAATAGTAGCTTTATTGGTTTCAAATACAATCACAACATAAAGAATTATAAAATAAATTTCAAATATATTTTTGAAACAAATCTATATACTAATATAATTATATATATATATACAGGAAAATAAATATATACATAAAAATAGATTACACAATTTATTTAGCTGTTTGTCAGTTACTTTTCTGCCAAAAGTAATTATTCAATATTATGCATTGTTACAAATGTGAATTAAATATATTGTAAAACTTTATTGGTATCACGCACAGAAATTCACTCTCTGCAATAGCACACACACACAACATTAAAAATTACCAAAAAATAAACTTCCCACAAATAACAAGTTATCGTAAAATAAGTTAAAAATATTTTTAAAATAACTCATACATAAATAAAAGCATTGATATATACCTAAATGAATAAATATATATAGAGAGAGAGAGAGAGAAATAATGCATACATGAAAATATATGTAACTTATTACATACATAAAAAAAATTATAGTTTGAAAAAAACTAAAAAACACGCTTTTATACTGAATCGAACTAAAAAGTAAAAAAATAATTCTTAATAAAAAATAAAATTATTAGCGAGAAAATGAATGTCATTGGGGTAAAAGCGTGGGGTGCTTTGTACTACATTTTTACACTAATTCAGCTTTTCGGAATAGAACTTAAAAATTATAACAATTGATACATTTATAGAACACCCCACGCTTTTACCCCAATGACATTCATTTTCTCGTTAATCATTTTATTCTTTATTAAGAATTATTTTTTAAATTTTTAGTTCGATTCAGTATAAAGCGTGTTTTTTAGTTTTTTTCAAACTATAATTTATTTTTCATTTTTTTAGTTCGAACTACAATAAAAGCGTGTTTTTTAGTTTTTTAAACTATCTTTTATTCATTGTTAAATGTATCCTTGAGTTTGATATTTGAAGCTGGAATTACGTGGCTGTAGAATTAGTCTTGCTCTTCAATGGATATTAATTAACGGGTCTGAAGGGTATTTATTCCTCTGTTTACGAGGCTCGGGTGAGTCCCGTATCGTTATACTAGATTCCGTCTCAAAAGAACAAGTCAAACAAATAAAATGTGTGGTAAGAAGAAAAAAGATCGAATTAAAAAAAATGGAATCTACCACATATTTTTATAACGGACTTAAGAGTATAAAATCCCTCCTTTTCGTTTTTTTCCCCTTCTTTTTTCACATTTTCATGTATTGTCATCCACTTCTGAGATATGGTCCAAATTTCAAGTCTCTAGCTCATCGGAAAGTCACACAGTTTAAAATCAATTACAAAATTCCACCCGGCAGACATTAAAGAAAGCGGGTAATAAAAATATGGTAACATGAAGTGTCAATCGTTTCTTCACCTTTTAAACGTGTTCCTTTCATGTTAATTCGTATCATGACTTCTAAACGTATTGCTTTATAAAAATAAAAAATATTTAGCAGTTAGAATGCAAATTATTTTTTTTCACATGCACGAGCCTTTTTTTATTTTCATTTTCAGAAAAATGTTTATATTATGGTTAGAAATTGCTAACACACACCCACCCTCCAATTTTTCAGATACAGAACACTTTTTTTGTTTTATTTCTATTAACCGCAAGTGCATTTTATACTTGCATAAAATTAGCTTTAAATTTAAAACACTCGCTATAGGGTTACACCTTATTCTTTCAGTCGCTAAATCTGAAATAATTCGCCAAATCTGGAAATGATATATGAAATTAGTCTCCATATCTGGAAATGGTACATGGAACAAGTCGCCAAATTTAAAATTGACATATGCAGTAAGTCGCCAAATCTGGAAGTGGTATCTGGAATTGTCACCAAATCTGATTATCCTTATTCCTGACGATCCTGAAAAGGATAATGGAACAAAATTATGAAATTATTGTATTGTCATCGGTCCTTGACAAGTGTGAGAAATTTCGAATGAATCCGATCTTTTTAAGTGGGTAAAAATCGAGTTCTAAGATTCCGTTACATGCAAGTGAAACTTATAAAAGCGTGTTAATAATGCAATTTATTTAGCTAATAAAGTATGTATTTTTCTTTTCTTTGTGTTTCAACTTTTTTAATATCATTTTTTTCCCTACAGTAGTTATGTAATAATGCATTTGTAGAAGTGTGGATAATATGCTTTAAATCTAGCTCAGAAGCATGATCATTGTTACAAGGTTCATCATATAAAAAAAATTCATTTATTAAGCTAATCGAATTTCTGAGGCAATTTGACGTTGATTATTTTGTTTGAGGAACATATTTTCATAATCATTAGAAAGAAGTTTCTGAACTATTATATAGTTATAGAGTACCGCTGTAACGACATCTGGGGAAGGGCACAATAAACTTCCTCTGTGTAAGTTACGTATTAAATCATAGTTAGAATTTAGTTCAAAAGTTTTATTAAGAACAAGTGATTTGGAACAAGAGTCGCATTTTAATTTTTCAAGTGCTGCTCTAGCACAAACACAAGCTAAATATGTTAATACAGGTAGATATGGCTGAGTATCACGAAAATCTTTTTCGGATAGTGTAATATTAAAATTATGTGATACTGACGGCTCTAAAGGATTTTCATTACACGAATCTTACAAATTAATGTCTTTTAAGTTAAGCTGGCCATAAGAATTTGAAACCAAAGTTAGAGGTAAAAAATTCTGCATTCTTAGCTTCTACTTCATAAAGCTGTCGAATTGATATTAAATATTGAGAACCTGAAAGTGTCCTATATTTCTCAAAATGACTTTCTAACGCCTCTGTTTGAATTTTCCAGGAAGAAAATACTGAAATCTTAATCCTTTAATGCAATATTTTGACATTTCAAGTAAAGCGTATGTGGTATGAGTAAAAGCAAGATGTGTTTCTTTAGTAAGGGTGCCAGCAGTACAATCTTTTTCCTTCCACGAGTCTAACCATGACAAAATTTTACGCAAGAATTGACATGCTTTGTTATATGGAGATAAAGTAATCGGTTGCTGATAAGTATCAAGCAAATGTTGTCCCTTTAAAGGTGTTTTAACATTAACAATTTTCCACCATGTACAAATTAAAGAAATAAAAATTGATGTTGTTTCATAACTAAGTAGTTTATGTTGCTCTCTTAATAGTTGAAGCCCCTGAATAACAAAGTTATTAAATATCTTAAGCACAAGTTTCACATTTTGTTTTTCAAGATTTGTAGGACATAAAGCCTTCAAAGTTAAACCATAAGCAAACTTTACTAAATTATTACTTTCTATGTCATATAGTTGTTTAAGTGTATAGAAATTTGCTTCAAATAATGGAAACTTATTATGATCTTCGAAATCTGGAAAATAAAAAATATTGACCTGCATTTTTTTGATTAATCCAATTGCTACGAATACATTTAAAATGTGTACTGAATCAATAACAAAAAACAAAGGTTTGGAAGGATCAGAAGGATGTGGATATACAATGCTCAATTTCGGAGAAACAGAAAAGTTGGACATTGCTTTTCGATTTATAAAATTATTGTCAGAAACTACACCTATAACTTTGAATCCTATACCATCAAGTTCTACGATAGTTTTTTTTAACAACAGCAAACAATTTTCTCCGTCGATTTTTTCCACCGGCATTATATGAACTACTTCTTTAAGAGGAGAAAGAAGACTTTGAATTATGAACACATATGCTGAAGTAGCAGCTTGTTCACTGTTATATGCCATCCCAAGAATATTACCCCTTTAAAATCTAAATATAGTTTTAAATAGATTTCGTCAAGCATCAGTATGACAGTTTTGTCAACAGATTTTAGGATGTTTACTTTTTTTTTCATGTATGCTAGAAAGTTTTCATTTGATTGTTCTGTTTGAGGATTAGTTTTTAGAGATGAACAAAGTTTGTGCAAACTTCTAGGATGGATAATATTAAAATATCCTGAATTTCTTAAAAATTTATAGGCATGAGGAGATATGGATTGTAATATACAAAAAAACCCATCATTTCAAAGAATGTCTAAAAGAAAACTTGTTACAGGTTAAACATTTGAGCTGGTCAATTAAGAAATGGAGTACAATTTTTTTTATCATCATCTAAATCTGAAAACATACTTTCTAAAAGATTAACAATAAAACCAAATGTTGTAAGAAAATCAGGAGAGCTTTTCATTTCTACTCTGAGAACCAGTTCATGTAATATTTTATTTACAACAATAACATTAGTAACTTGTACAGGAAATTTGTACTTACCAAGTTGACCTATCTTTGTTTGACCTATGCGTATTGACAAATCTAATTATTTATTTATACTCACTGATGCTTTAATAACAGGAGATACTGTTGTGTCTAGCAACATAATTAGTACTAGATCTTTTTTATAAACAACAGTCCATATGTTCTGAAGCTTCTCTGCATTTAAACACTCGACTAATTTTGGAAGTGACGTAAATGATTTACTTTTTTCAAATTCTTCTTTTGGCGTACCAGGTGCCATTGTTTACTAGGATTTTTATCTCGAATATTAGTATTTATTCTCTTTATTATTTCAGTCTAATAATTGTAACTTGATTTAATTTGTTAAAGATTGTTAAGCTTATCGTTGAAAGTTATTGTTACCAATAAATCCAGGAAAAAGACCATTCTAAGACTTCAGAATATTATTTTATAACACCACACACACGCAACAGTACTTATTTCACTAATCTTTGTAGTCTCCGCTCAGAACATTCTTGAATAGGATTCGTAGAGTTTGAAATATATTTGGGGGGAAAAGTCTGGAATTGTTTTCAAGTAACACATACTTTCTCTGCATTTTTTTCACCATAAGCTTCTGTGTTTCTTCGTATTGCATCATCAGCAAAGTGTAGTTCACAAACCTAAAATTAAAAAGATATAAATATATTGTTTTGCATTGACAGAAAAAATTTGTTAGAATTAACAAAAATATCTCTGATAATTGGATTTTTGTAATTTTGAATGGAATTTTTGTTGGAAATAGTGAAAAAATTTTGATACAACAAAAAAAAAAATTTGACAACATTTATATACAAAATTCGAACAAAAATTTTTTTTCTCTTTGATTCAATGAAATTTGTTTATTTTGCCAGCAAATGGTTGTCATCAAAGCAAACTTGATACGATGGAATCCTTCTTGTCGGGACACCACATAGTCTATATTAATGCAAACATTCTAGAAAAGAAACTGTCAGTGTTGTCGTCAAGGGCTTAGAAATTGGTACTCACTACCTCTAAATGTGGTGTCTTCTCCGACATTTGCTGTCGTAGCAATCCAACTTCAAGTTAATGTTGTGAGGTTAATGCTGAGTCAGGTTTATCAGTTTTTAGCTTTATTTTTTCTGACTTTTAAAGTCATCTTAATAGTTCAGAAATCAGATAGTTTTTTTTTTTGTTGTACATGTGTTATGCATTTTGTATCTCACATCATATTAATATACAAAATAGCCAATAAATGGTTGCTTATGTCCATATTTACATTGACTATGAGCTCTGTATCAAAATGGGCTTTCTTTTGGTAATATACAATTAACTTCAGAAGGTACTTTCGTTGTTTCTGTGAAAAGATATTTAGTAAATGACGCAAAAATATTTGTTTGCAATATCAAAAACACTACACAGTTTTTGTCTCATTAACAATGCTTGTTTGAGCTCATTTTTATACACATAAATTTTTTTAGGCTACAAAATATTTATTTGATAAACAATACGCTTTTCTCATTATAGATAAATAAAAATGAATTGCCAATGTAATTACCATGTTAAGAAACTCACATGAAGAAAAAGAAATGAGTACATTTTTCAAATGTCTTATCGAACAACCTATTAAAGTGTTTAGTAGACTTTTAAAATTAAGATATTATCACAGTTTCCATAAATAGAATAAAGTTAAATAACTTACCTTTGAATACTTTGATGGAGCAAAATCTTTTCTTGATATAGCATGGAGTCGAAGGGAGTCTTCCTTTGAGGATCTAAATATTCTTATTTTTTCAGTATCTTTGTAATTGCTATTGCAATTCGGTACAACGCATGTGTAAACCATTTTGTGAACTAATTAAGAATCGTCAAAAAGAAATTGAAAAACTACAAAAAAATGTAAAAAAAGCATGTAACCGCACTAACACAAACACCAAAATGGCGTAGGCGAGTGTGAACTAATCTAACTTGAATCCAAGCGAGTTTTCTATCCCTACTATGTGCGACGTCACAAGCCTATCACGTTGGAGTCACCAGGCCTTGATCTCTAGGAGGAAATGCCACTAGATACCAAGGCACCACGATGAAGGGAAAAGGAAGTCCAACAGTCCTCCAGAATAACACCATTGAACTTCTTGTAGGTGGAAAACATTGTTTACCACTCTTCAATCAGTGACACTGATGAAATGAAAAGTCAAATTACAGTGGCTATACAAATGGATGTTTTTGCAAAGTTTCATAAAACGTGGCTAATAGTGCCGGTTTAAGCTCATTTGCACTCCTAGGTGCAGAAGATATGAAGCCTCCTTGCACAGGAGGATCGAAATTTCTTACCAGAAAATCTGGTTACGTCCAGCTTTTCCGGGTTTTACTGGGCTCCTCCAGGCCCGAAGCGACCAAGGATAAACCGGCACTGGTGGCTAGAAATCTCGTACAAACTCGAAGTGTTTCGCACAACTAATGGTGCGCTCATTGAAATCGTGCAATAAATTTTGTAAAAAAACTTTTATGTTTTCATTATGGAACAAAAAGAAAACTGTAAGTATATATATTTATTTATTTATTTGTAATTAATATTTGGAAGCGTAGTCATACTTTTCAGACGCTCTGTATATTTGGGATTGAAACTGATTTATAATAAAAAATATTCATATATATGAATTCAACATTTTACTTAAAATTAACTTGATTTTTATGGACCATTTTTTTGGGATTGGGAAGTATGTTTCCCATCCCCCACTAGGAGCCATTCAAAAGTAGGATATGTTTTACGTTTCTTTTTATATCACATTGCATGATATTTTAAAATATAATTTGCAAATACTTATACAACAAAAGGAAGCATTAATTAAATATATTTTATATTAGAAAATTTAAGGTTTTATACATATTGCTTTCCATAAATTTGAGAAAACCAAGATCCAACACATTGTGGGATATTGCAAGCTGTACAAACGGATCTTGTTCTCCTCTCACTGCGTTAGTAGTCTTCGCGTTTTCAACTTGAAGATCCAAAAACCAGTTCTGGTAGCTAAAGTGATGGCAGCACAAATAGCTTCTCATCGACATCACAAAATTAATGGTGGGAAGTATGATTTCATGTCCTTATAAGAGGTGAAATAAAATATAGAAAAATTTATACGTAGTACGGTCCAAAAATTCGGGGTTTGTGGCCATTGCTGACGTCGAAAGCAAGTACCTAAAGTTAAACCACTTGAAACGCATTCTCTCAACCCTCCCCTACATGACCAGGTTGGTTTAGTCATATGACCAAACCGCATACGCACCTGTTTTCTTCTGAAGCTAATTAACTTTGTTCCTGATGGCTTTTCTTGAACAGCGTTGAATATTAAATTCTGTCAACGCTTAGGTAAAACCCCAATAGAGATTTTGGAAATGCTAAGTAAGGTGTATGGTGAATCTGTCATGGCGAGATCAAAGGTTTAGGAATGGTGTCGGCGTTTTAAGGAGGGCCAAGAGTCCGTCGAATAAATGAACGCGTTGAACGATCTTCGACTCCACGGAAAGCGAAAAAATGTTGCGTTGGTGTCTGAATGCGTTCGAAAAGATCGTCGCCAAGCATTTGAACAAATTTCTGAGGCGATACATTTCCCGAAGACTTCGTTTGAGGGAATCCATTCGTCGTAAACGGTCTCAGCTCTGGCAGAGTGACGACCCATATCTTTGCATGACAACGCACCAGCAGATCGACTCCAATTCGTAAGAGAGATCCCTCGCCAAAACTCGCACTAACGTCTTCCACATTCCCCCTATTCACCAGGCTTAGCCCCGTATGACATTTGCCTGTTCGCATCAATGGGAAAAAAAACATTTCCAGGGACGTCGTTTTGTGTCGTCTGATGAAGTGAAAGTAGCATCGCAGGAGGCCTGACGTGAGGTTGCAAAAAATGACTTCCAGCTGTGCTTCCATAAGTTATACGATCGCTGGCAGAAATGTATCATCACCCAAGGGGACTGACTGCTTTGAAGGTGGATGTGCTTCCGTGCTGTGAACTATTCAGGGTAAGGTTTTCTGCTCCTTGTCCCCGAACTTTTGGATCATACTACGTCAGCGATTCTCAAACTGCGAGCCCCCTCCCCCCATAGATGGAGTCCAAAATGAACTAATTGACTCTTCCGTATATTTTGAAAATTAATCTCGATTATTGCATAGCGAAATTAGTTTTTCGTCTTCATTCGAAATTAGCTCATATATAGATGTATCCCCTCTCACAAATGGATTACAAAACACAAATCAAATTTTTTTAATATTCATCTATCCAAAAAAAGAAAATTAAATATACCACGAACATCCATAGTTTATTTCTATAAAGCGGTGAATATTCGGTTCTCGATTTAATTTATTTCTCAAAGTAAACATTTTTAAAAAATTTGGTGGCACACAAAAGTGCCGTGGAACAATAATTGAGAAATACTGATGTAGATACTTTTATTATACTTTGATATAGCCTTGATTGCTTCATATTACTCTTATTTCTTCTACAACTATGTATGTGTATATTCGAATCTCCATATGATGAATTTTTCTATATAGCGAACTTTTTCTCTTGTGATTCAATTTTTTTCTCCCTATTTTTGAAGTATTTTCGAGCATTTCGCGAGTTGTTCTCTCTTTCAGCACATCTTATGGTGGTCATAAATCTTGAACTGTTTTTAGTAGGTGCCTAACTCGCCGAGAGCAATAGAATCTTGGGTTTTTCATCCAAGAAGTGCAAACTTTAACCCCCATCATCCAGTTCACTGGAAACATCTTCGAACCACCCTCAGTGGAGTCTCGTGGACTTGAACTATACTTACTGTTCATTTGTAGTATTGATCAGTCGTACTGATAACTTTGTTTCTTGTAGCTTGAAAATGTCAAAACGTAATTACTTCAAAGAAAAACATTTAGTTCCTCAGGAAGTGGATAAAGGCGTCATTAAATATATATATATAAAAAAAAAATATAATATTTCTTGCAGTTTTTCTTTTTCTTTTTTTTATAGGTAAGATATATAAAATATATATTAATTTACAAAATGGTTGTGAATAATTACTTTTTTTTAATGTATAGTGTTTTTGAATTTAAGATTTGTTTTATGTGGTTTATAATGAAAAGTGAAAGATAAACCTCTATATTACGAATTTTCCATATAACGAACTTTTTTTCGGGGGATTTAGCGACTTCTTTATATAGAGGCCCGACTGTAATTGTTTAAAAGTTTTAGAGGAACTGAAATTATGTTTGCATGCACGCTTGTTTGTGTATACGTATGTATCAAAACTGAATTTTCTTATGTTTTTGAAGTTTTAACTTATATATTATTAAGATTTTTATGGATTTTGATCTTTTCATTTGGGTACCATCAAACTAGTTTAACCCCATTTATCAGTCCTAAGTCCGAAATTGCATTTGGTTAATTTATATTTTTTTTTCTAATTTTAAAAAATTTCTGTAGATTTTGTATTTTATTTATATGTATTCGAATATAAATAGACAGAACAAGATAAATAGATACTGTATTCAATTAAAAATTATTTATATTTAAAGAAGAATCCATAAAAACTGGACAAATCGTCACTAACCATATCGTTATAAGCTGCTGTTTCTAAGCATTTCCTTTACTGCGGTATCCTTGAATTTTGTATAATATTAATTTGCGTGAAAGGAGGCATTCTATTTCAAGTTAAACCCAACGACGAAAGTTTAAAAATAGTTATCCTAATAAAATCTACGCTTTCACGGTTGTATTAATATTGAAATATTTTATAAAACATATTTTTCCCAAAACTCCCAATAATTTTTCTGAGTACTTTAATAAAACAAATTCTTCCTCTCTCTTACACATTTTACACAGCCCTAGCCAAAATTAAAGATCTCTTCCCACCCCCCTCCTCAAATTGTCTAGGGATTGGTCTTAGCATTTTATTGATTGAAGCCACGATGAGCCCTCCCTGACTCTGATTGGACCCCAAATTCTTGAGGCCGGTTATCGACCCGTTGCCAAGATGCGGGCTTCTTCCGAGAAATCCTTTATTTGAATTTGAAAAGATATATTTTTTCCCCCGTGGCATCATTAAACTGGGTTTCTGGCTGCCTTCAGAAAATCACACACAGACATCGTCTTTCTTAAGGTTTATAAAAGGAAAAAATTTAAATAAGAAGTTCGAAACTCTTCTCATTTTTTATTGTTGGATCTTTTCTAAGAATTGTGATTATTTTAAGAAAACTGCGTCGAACTAGAAGTTTTAAAATAAAGGGAAGTTTTTAAAAAATGTGCTAAATTTGTGTGTAGTGTTTGTATGGAATACTTAATTCACATAGAAATGTACAGAACTTTAATGTTACATTTTAGATTTATTAGCGTATTAATTGTACAGCGTACACATTTTGTTATTCCTATTTTTGTATGAGCCAATCTGTATTTCTGCCTATAGAAAAAATATATTCTACATATGATTCTTCTCACATAACTTAATCCCAAATGTGGTTTAAAGTTTGTGTGTGTCAAATTGGGAAATTCGATGCCTATAGATCCCCTTATATCGATACCTATAGATCACTAACAATAAAGTGTTACAAAAACTTATACATGTATTGTAAGAGTGTTTAGGGAAACGGGGGGGGGAGATCCATTCCGAATTTCGTTCTTGCTCTGACATGAGGCAGAAATAGTCATGTTATCGTTTTTAACGATGAAAAAAAGAATCTCTAAATGTGGAATTCCGTTAAAATAAATGCTTACATTTCGCTGTTTAATTAATAGCATTATTATCAGCCACAAAAAGTTGGTTATTTCCTAAAAATTAAGAAAAATTTGACTCTAAAATTATTTAAAACAAAAATGGCGTTAATTTCTTAAAAACAACGTTGTACATTCAAAAATTCGTGGATTATAGATGGTCCATTAAAGCTTTTGCATATTTCAGCTAACCTAACGATTCCTACTAAGATTATCAATTGTAAATCATCAGTAAAATAGAAGGGGGGGGGGAGTTGTGCATTTAATTTAAAAAACACTTTAAAAAACTTTCTTATAGTTTTTAAAAGATAAAAAAAAATTTTTAAATGTAACTAAAAGTTCCTAGATTATTTTTTAAAAAAAGTATGTTAATGTACAAAATGATTAAGAATAAGAAAAGAAAAAAAACTTTGCATTTTTTATTTTTGTATCCATTTTAGATTAAGATTTGACACTTATGATGCATCAGCGATAGTATTACAAATCATCAAAATTGAGAAGCACTTGTAAAATCTTATTCTTTCTATTTCGAATCTTTATTGATGAATTTTAAAATACAGTTGGCAAAATATTTTGTTGTATATTTTCTCATAACTGTAACTTTGTTAAATGACTTGCCTGCGGTGCCGATTTAAGCTCATTTCGGGTCCTGGGCACAGAAGATCTATAGGATCGAAATTTAGCAGCAGAAAATCTGG
This sequence comes from Trichonephila clavata, assembly GCA_019973975.1. Classification (NCBI taxonomy): domain Eukaryota; kingdom Metazoa; phylum Arthropoda; class Arachnida; order Araneae; family Nephilidae; genus Trichonephila; species Trichonephila clavata. The sequence goes on along the minus strand of BMAO01014125.1, from coordinate 4,401 downwards.
TTAAGTTTAGTTTATCCTACCTGGGCTCCCGCCCCAAGCGTCCACTGCATGCGTGCTAATTATTTATCAATGTTTTTTTTCCAAAATTGTATATAGGTAAATTAATTGTATATTTAATGTAAGTTTAAGAGCCTCGAAACATGTTCAACTGCATAGTCTAGTCCTAAGCCTAAAAAAGCTCATTTAAATGCAGAGCTGCATATTAGATTTGCTTTCTTGTTAATATATTTCCTCATTTGTGGAACAATAAATTTTTTTAAATGTTTGTTCTGTTATTTTGATTTATTATATATACTGCTGGCCACCGTAAATGCAATACCAAGAAAGACAAGAGATAGCACAACAAAATTTATTTTGTAGATAATATGTTCACCAAGTATCAAATGATTAAATTTATAGACTTCTGTGAAGTGTGGTTCCTGCCAGATTAGCCACCATTGTCGGAGATCACCGCTGCCACACGCCTAGGCATTGATTCAAAGAGACTTTGGATGTGTTCTTGGGGTACAGCAGACCAAGCAGCTTCCACACGTTGCAGAAATTAATCTGGTGTGGCAGCTGGGGGTGTAATCTGGGTCAATCGTTGAGCAACCATGGACCACATGTTTTCTATCGGCGAAAGATCCGGAGAGTGAATCGGCCAGGGAATTGCACAATTGACCGGCCGCACAATTTGCCTGTCCTCACGTGAAGTGGTGCACTGAGGTGGATGCGATCAACCACGTCGGTCCGTCGTACCCTCCTGCATCCAACGGTTACATATCCGCATTCCAGGTGTTTGGTTTCGTCCAACACGACTACCGATTTCCCTGAAAGATAATCCACAATCTCGGTAGGCCACTATCTTTCCTCTGCCGAACTCGGATACTTGATCAAAAGCTGATCGCTGTTTTCTACGAGACATAACTGATCGTTTTTTGAAAAACCCACAAGAAAAACAGAATTGCTGAACTTGAAATCGTCGAAATCTCCAAGCCTTAAATAGCGCTTTGAGGTGGCGCCACAGGAGTGCGTGATGTGTGTCTGCGCTGAAATTTTAATCATTTGCATATCTCACCCCCGCTAATGCATGTTGTACATTTCATGTTATTTGCGTGCTTTCTGCAGGGTGTTGCATTTACGGTGGCCAGCAGTGTAAATAAACTTTGGAAAATGAATTTAATCTTACTCGAATAAGTAAGAATCGATATGAGGGAATAAAACCATAATGTGCAGGGACGTCTTAAGACTTCTTGAGGCCCTGGGCCCTACACAGATTTAGGCCCCACCTATGACCCTTGAAAGTAGGCAGTACATAGCACACGTTGTCAAATACTCGTATAAACAATAACCCGGAGCAAATAAATGTGTATGACTTATAATCGCACAAACAGGCTCCACTGACTACCACCTTTGGACAGAATTAGTAATGATGGTAGGTCTAGCATTGGCGTATCGCAACAGAGAACCCTAATATTTTCCGTTACGCCACTGAGGTGTAGGCCTATACATGGTCACCACATGTAGCCAGTCGACATATTGAACGAAATTCCTACTTTTGTCTCTAATACAACCGGAAATAACATTTGACCGCTGAAATTATTTGAATCATGATCTTATAAAGGCTGAGTCGAGAATGAGATGGAACCCTTATTGTGGCGAAACCAGGGTCCAGTTGCCCATGGCTTAAGACGTCTCTGATAACACGTGTAAATGGTATAACAAAAATCAGAGAGAACTTACTATTGGCTAAGGGCATTATTTTTCAACCACGTTAAGGTGGCAAAGAAATTCGCATTTCACTTCTCATATTTTCTTACTTGTGGAATTATTACTCTAAATTGGAATTTTTTTTTCTTTCTTTTAGAAGATAACCCTCCCTCCTCCTTCTATATGTTTTGCTTATATTTTTTTCGCCAAAAAAACTCTTATTTCTACTCAAAATTATTTCTGCCGTTCTGTATGGTTTCTGTATTATAAGAGTACATTTTCGAGGTTTTGTTGTAAAGTTTCTAAAAATAAATTTGTCTTTTTAATCTCCAGGATATGTCCCTCCGTAAATTTTGAAGTTTTTCCATATGTACAAAATGAAGAGTGTTATTTTCCAATAATAATTATAATTTAATTCGTTTCGAAAATAAACAATAACCTCGTATTATTCGTATTTAATGTATGAAGGATTATGTTTAAAAAGTATAAACAACAACAGCTGCCTATCATAATTACATAAAGACTATTACGTCTACATAATTACATAAAGACTATTATTACCGTAATAAGAACAACAGCATAAGTTAGTAATATTTTAAAAAATGCCTTGTGAAATCTATTACATAATGAAAAGTGTCTAAAAAGAAATATTTTTCTTAAGAAAAGGAAAAATATTGATTAATTGAAAGTTCTTCGAATTCAACGACTAGATTAAATAATTTTCAATTACTCCTTTTGATTATTTAACATAAAAAATGTTGGCAAATACTATAATATGTATACTAGAACTAGAATTGGTTAATTAACCGAAAGAAGTTATTTGATTGAAACATCCATCATTGAGAGTGCGAATCCTTTACATTCGAATTTCTAAACATAAATTTCAAAACGGCAATTGTAATGATTGATACAATTTTCCTAAGAAATTATTTGCGAAATGGTTTTATTGATCTTTTCCTGATGATTTTTTTTTATCAGAAATAAATTGAATTGAAAATTTATTTTTGGATTTTATTTGTTATTTTTTGTTTGAATTATTTAAAATGTCTTTGGAATCGAATGAAACTATTTTTAAAGTTATATTTTACATTTGTATTTAGCTTTTTAAAAAGTGTTTTTCTTTTTCTCTTACAATTCTTGCAAAATTAGTTATATGAATAACAAACGAGTATGTGTATTTTAAAATGGAGCTCAGTATATAAGGGTTGCCCAGATGGGAAAAGGGACAAGTTCAGTAAAAAGAATGATGTTATTCGGAATCAAAAGAAATCGCTCTAGGGGTGGTCTAGAGCGCAGGTCCCATCGTTTCGGCAGCACAGGTCTATGTCTTCACTCAGAAAGAAAATGGTTGATTCTTGAGGAAGTATTGACCCACTTCATTTACTTCATCATCCATATAGAAACGTAACACTGTCTTAAGAGGTCTAAAGGCCTAGAAGTCACAAGGTGACAAACTCAGACTGTACGGTGGGTGTTCTAAGATTTCGCAGCGGATTTTTTAAAGTTCACTTGGTTTCACGGGAGACATGTGGGCGAACATTTTCATGGAGATCCGATATCGCGTTTGCTGTCCTTCTCGAAAACTTTTACTCCAACTGTTCAAGACGTTCAACCCTAACAATACACGCATCGTCCGCATTTTTAAACTCACCCCCTGCAATCAGAAACCATACTACCGCACGCTGTTTCGATCTGGACCCATCCTTACATGGCACGGCTTTACTTTTGATTAATTTTCCCTGCCACTAACAGGTTTCACTGTTAAACATCGTATGTGGTGTTCGTTTCCAACCGTCCTACTTTGTTAGGTGGCTCTGCAGTAGCAGCACTCATTGTGACGTAATCACATAGCTCCACTTTTCCTTTGGGCAACCCTTATATATTTTATTACTTCAATACATTGTTGATAATTAATAATTATATTTGCTACAGATTATAATAAAAATATATTAAAGGGCTTTAAAGCTCTTTATAATGTAGTATAAATAATTTTTTTGTTGGGAATTTTTATTTTCAAGCAAAACATTTTTTGCCTTTTTAAATAAATTTTTTTTTCATGTTTAGACACTCTATTGTAAGTGTATCTTAAAGATTTGCAAACAAATTACATTGTGTACTAATACATTTATCAATTATTTATATGAAAATTAAAAATGATATGATAGATTCTTAAAAAAGAGGTTATTTGATAAAAATAATTATTCCTGTTTAATTTAGTTGTCCTACTTTTTACTTTTTATTTTAAAATAGAAGGCAAATAGCAAATAATTATTATCATATATCCTTCAAGCAGATTGTTTTTTATATCTTAAAATTTAGTTTCGAAGAATATATATACATAAAACTGTAATAATCATTCAAACATATAGAATAAAAAGCGCTCATCTTAAAAGCTTTTGCAAAGTTTTTGTGGAAATTATCAGCTGAAGTATTGTGGTAGGTATTTTTGGTCTTAGGAGATGTAATACCCATAATACTTCAGTATCGTATGAAGTCCTAAAAATATATAGAAATGTATTATTAAAGAAACAAAGCGATAAAACGATACTTCTTTGTATTGTGTTAGTAAGTACTGTATAATCCAGCGTGTAATGCACATTTTTAACACAAAAAATAGGATCTAAATTTACGAGTGCGCTGATACATCGGGTATAAAAATTAAAACTTTAAAAATAAAAAAAGAAGTAAGCAAAAAAAAAAAAAAAAAAAAAC
>BMAO01014124.1:0-79412 GCA_019973975.1 Trichonephila clavata | reverse complement strand
TTGATTGTAATTAGTGACACATATGCTGGATTTTAATCAATTGTAATTCACAGTTCTCTTGTAGCATCGAACAGAGAATGAATTGACATCTCTTGAAATTATTGGGTTCATCCCAAAACTAGCAGTGTAACCATATTGAGGTTCTGAAAGCAGTCAGTCATTATCAAAGAATATTATTCAAAATTAATGAATATTCAAAATGTTGATATAATGTTACGACTTTACTGTCGTAAATATATAGTTGCATCTGTAATATTTTTTTTTTACTCTGCAAACGTCCAATCCACGTCACAAGAGGTTTTTCAAGTAAATTTACATTTAAAAAAAAAGGCAACATTTTACCATTCCAGTTACAAAAAAACTTTTTGTGGAAATGGGCCCAAAAAATTATAATTGGAGGGCCAATATAATCTAGTACAAAATGCAATAGACTTTTTAAAAGTGTATCTTTAAAATTCTTTCATGCAAACACAATGAATTAAGCTGTGATTGTATTTTTTTTTTAAAATTCTGAACCTATATATAAACACACAATATATTTTAAAATTTTAAGCACATTTATTACAATGGGATCCATTTTTTGCATATGAAAGCTTTTTCATAAGTTTCTGTGAATGACTTTTCAACCATATATATATAAACAGATATTCAAATTTCTATTGAAATGTTTGCATGTGAGAAAATGAAACAATGTTCGCAAATTTTTAAAGCCATTATGAAGTAGATTGAAAAATAATCCAGCAGATGCACACATATATTCCCATTTCTAATCATTAGGTAATAAAGTAAATGGAATAAGACTAGTTTTGTGTGAGAGACTGAATGATAGCATCAATTGTGAAACGCAACCACTCCCGAAGGTAAGTCGTCTGATCTTGAGTGTAATGAAATAGGGAAGCATCTCACTTCTTCCGAAGCAGCACTTGAGAATTTTCCGAGAGGGTGCGTCACACATACATACACACGAGGATAGCAATTTTATCACTGGATCGAAGTTTTGGGGCCCCCATTTCAGATAGAGCACAGCATAAGCGTTTTTGGGTGCTTTTATTGAACGAAAATTATTCATATCAATTTTATTTCGTGTGGAATATTTCGAATGATTTTATTTGAGGTTGCGTCTTCGCTGTGTTAAAAATAGATTCGAACTTTTTTCAATAGTTATTCAAAATTCGAACTTTCGAGTAGAAAAAGCAATATATCCAGAAATGCTGTCTAAGTTTGAATTCATTTTTCTTCTATTAATAAAATGATTCAAATTTCATCTTGGTTGTAATTGATTAATTATTTTATTCGACATGGACGCTGTCGATTTTCTGCTTCATGAAAATCCACCGACTTGGGCCGGGGTCGAACCCGCAACTTTAGGTGCAGAGGCCAGCGATAAACTAACCCTTCCACCCAGCCGGTAGCTATATATAGTCTTAACTATACTTCTAAATTTTTATATTCTTCAGATAGTATTTAGTTTTCGTTTTGTAATTATCACTGAAAAGTATATGTATGGATCACACATAGAGTCTCTGGTTATTGCAATACAATTAATTCTCTTTACACACAAACTATCTCAACAGCAATTTTTAAAAACTAATAAGATGAAAAATGTATTAAGTGAAATACTAAAAACTGTTAACTTAGAGCCGGATATATGATAAAAGAGATTTTAAATTATTTCAGAGTACCAATTTTGGACTACACATTGTTTCAACAGATTTTTTCCCTAAATTACGACATTACATTTGATGAAAGAGAATGTAAAAGTATCTTTAGAAAAATAACAGGAAAAAAAACCTTTAATTTATTTTACCATTAAGGCGTGGATAAAAAAAAAAAAAAAAAAAAAAAAAAAAAAAAAAAAAAAAAAAAAAATGCACACATGTCGGACGATGCTGCAAAACCTGCTCAGAGACCATTTTTGCGCTTAAGGCTGAAAAGAGAAAACTAAAACATTCTATAAAATTCCATATTAATTCATCTGACATTTACAAGAGGAAAGTGTCTTAGTAGCAGAAGCAATTAAGATATTCGACATGACAATCTCTATTCTTCGGAACGACTGATATGCAAAATTCGAAAGAGAAGATTGTTCCATCGTTTCGATAAGAAGCGATAAGAGAAGAACATTAGTTCATTTGCAATCAAGTCAGAGATGATATTTTCATAATTTTTTTTCCTACACGCAACTCAGCCCAAGCCCACGGATTTTCAGAGACTCAAGATAGTTTTGAACGATAAAACGTGCGAGAAGTGTGAGTTTATTAAAATTGATTAAAATGCAAGTAAATCCGATGTGCAAAAAAATATCTAAAAATAAAAGGAGGAAAGCGACTCTCCTCACGATATTTTTAGAAATATTACATCTGACTTGAAATTTGGCAGTAATGTTCCTTTCATGATCCGCTAAGAAATGGTTTTGCGAAAATCGATCCCCATCGGGTTTGTATAAATATTCTCGTTTTTGAACTATTAGACTTATAGACTTTAAATTTGGCAGGCACGTTCCTTTCATGAAGTAAGAGTTCTGCTAAGAACGGGGTTTTGCGAAAATCGACTCTCAAGCGGGTTAAGGGGGAAGTTTATAGAGAAAACAATTCTAAGTTGTGAACTATTAGACCTACAGTAAAGAAATTTGGTATGCACGTTTCTTAAGTTGAAGTGAAATTCGCTAAGAGCGGGTCTCAAAAGGGAAAGGTGGTTATGGGCACATTGATAAAAATATTTCAGCTTTTGAATTATTTGATTTAGACTTGAAAACTAGCAAGCTTGTTTTATTTTGTTGTGCAGAGATCTACTATAAATGGGTTTTTCGGAAATCCATTTTCGGGGCAAAGATTCTGGAAGCATAAAAGATATATTCATTTTAGAAATTTAAGTCCTGTCCCCCCCCTTCTTAAATCAAAAGTTGAGGCTTACAAGAATGGTTTTTGCATATCAATTTATATAATATTATATGAAAACAGTATATATTCATATAACATTATGAAATACCCAGCGAAATAGACGGGTAACGGCTAGTAATGCGATGTTTCTTGGATACATGATTAAAAACAAGGAATGAGCAGGGGGAAAAAATTTGTATTTTTTCTCTCAATAACTGTTCAGAAAAATAATCCTTTTTTTTAAAAAAAAGTGAAAATTTGTTTTTTATTTAATATATATCCCTAAATATAAATAAAATCTTGAGACCTTTTCAATTCCATTCAAGGTATATGTTACCTTATAAACACTCCTAAAAGTACGGTTAGAAGGAGGGGGGGGGAATGCTGTAAAAAAGTACAATGATAGAATTATCTGAAAAAAAGTTGCATTAATTTCAAAGCTTGCATCAGTAAATCCACTAATGAATAATACGCACTTGTGACACCAACTAAAGTAAAATTACCAAAGAGAAGTCCCTTTTTACATTACTTGACAGTATTCCAAAATACAAAATTAATTTAGAAAAAAAACTTCCGTGATTTAAGGGTTATGAAGTCTGTGCGTAGGAAGCGAAATGGTTGTTTAAAATAAAAATCATGTCCTTGGCAAGGCGCCAGTCACAGCCGTACAAAGAGATTTAAAATACATTTTTATTACACTTTCAAAAGTGTTTTGGATGCAATTGCATCGTAAACTGTTAAGAGCAACTCGTAGTTATATTTTTAACGTGACTGATAAAAAAAAATCCTACCCATTTTAATTCGACTTTTTCATTTGTCTTTGTGTTGGCGAGAAGCATCGCCAACACTGGCGATGTACAGGAAAATAAGTTTAACGCGAAAGCGCTGATAGGTTAACACGAAATACAGTGCTACAAAAAGCTACTAAGTATTTTCTTGCATTTGTTTCTCTTAACACGAAACGAAAATCGTTTAACACGAAAAGATTTTCCATCTGGGATTGGACAAGATACAGAAAACACCAGACACTTAAGAAAATGTTTAAGTTTCTGTATTATTGTACTCGGGGACGTTTTAAGGCCGGGGTGGGCATTACGTCGATCGCGATCGACCGCCAAAACATTTTGTGGTGACCGTCTGAAGATTTTAGCAGTTAGTAATTATAGACGGAAATATTCAAGATTGGGTGAAGTATGCAGACTAAGTCTTCTACTGACTATAATAACAAACACTAATTTTAGATAAAAATGTTTTATTTTTTTTGTGTTGTTAAGTTGTTTGATAATAAATACATCATTTGATATTATATTTGTGGCTGTTATGTTTGTATCTTGCATTTTGCTTCAAACACGGTTTTAAAAGTGTTACGTTTTTTTTATTTCAGTTCTGTAGGCAAGTACATATTCTATACTTATTATTAAAATATTTTATACCTTTTTCTACCTCCCCACACCTACGACACTGGAGAAGCACACAAGGATTTTCCAAGGATGGTCGAAGAGATGGTCTACCATTCTCATATCATCCCCAAAACGCCGTAAAACATATTTTATTGATTTTGTAGATTGTGAGAAACAAAAAACACAGTAAAATTTAAGTTACTGATTAAATAATCCGCACCATTAAAATTATTAACAAATACTTAAGTCTTACGTCGTATTATATATACATAAGATTATAATCACCCCGAAAAAAATTAAATGGCTATGAGAGAGGGTCCGGATACGTGGACCCTCCCTCCCCCTTCTTGTGTGCGCCACTAACACTGGGTGGATCGAAACACATTGAAAAAACTAAAGTAGCCCGTACCCTGGGAAAGTCTGCCCACCCCTGTTTTAAGGCATGGGCCAACTGGGCCCGGGCCTCACCCTCGGTGTGGAGTCTCGGTTCGTTTTCGACTCTCTCATTAAGATCGTGATCTGGATAATTTTAATGGTAAAATATTGTTCCGGCACATATTCTCCGAAAAACAGAGAATTTCAAACTGCATGTTAAATGGCAAAAGTGGCGAGACTGTGTTATTATCCGAGATGACCGTTGTCCATATCTAAGGCCAGGACTAATGCCATAAACAATCATTCAACCCCTTCAGTCGAAATGCGGCAGTGAAGGCAGTTTGTGCCTACTTTATTGAGCTTGTGAGTCGTCCACATTTGTTTGAAATTTCCGTTTGACGAGTATTTGACAATGCATGCTATCTACTTCCTACTTTTAAAGATCTCAGGTAGGGCCTGCTTTTGAATAGGGGCCCAGGGCCTCAAAGAGTCTTAAGACATCCCTGATTGTACTGTCTTACTGTATCTTCGAAAGAATTCGATACAGTAGGTGATAATGCGTTTGCAGCCCCAATTATGGCAGAAGACATTTTGGAGTTTGTTCTAAACTCAAAAAATATCTTTGATGCAGATTCTGGTGGCAAAAATGAAATAACTAATGCAGCTCCTGTTCCCACGTCATTCGAAATGAGGAACACCATGAAAAGCAAGTGCAGTTATTTAGACGGCATATTCCAAAGGCGAAATGAATATCAAATTCGACGACAGCGAACAATTTGTTGACAATTGAATGCTAAAAAAGCAAATGCAAAAAAAAATTAAAAGTAAAAAAACTTTTTTAAGAACAAGCTTTTATTTAAACGCGCTAAAAAGAATAAAATAAACTTTTCCTTTAAAACTTTTTTTACAATCAACTTATAACGTCATTACACAATTTATATGATATAAAAGCTTGTCGCAATATTTAAGTACTCATATTTACTTAGTTTGAATTTTTTAAAACTAAAATCAATCAGGTCAAGTTATTTATTTTACTTGTTTATCTACACAGGTAAATCTCGCGACAAACTTTTATATCATATAAATTGTGTAATGACGTTATAAGTTGATAGTAAAAAAAGTTTTAAAGGGAAAGTTTATTTTATTCTTTTTAGCGCGTTTAAATAAAAGCTTGTTCTTAAAAAAGTTTTACTTTTAATTTATTTTTTTACTTTTTAGTTATCGCTGGACAGGTTTCTCAGCCTGTTCAACTCATTGAACGCTGGTTCGCCATCCCTGGTTTAGCTGAATTAATTCTCGCAAAAGGGGTATTAGACTAAAAACACAATTTTTTTAAATCCGTAATTTTTAAGCAATTTTTTCAATCTTCGTGCAGATTTTGGGTAACATTGTTCTACACACGAAAAAAAAGGTTTAGTGAGATTATCTTCATAATTGACAAAGTTATTAAATGTTTAATTAAAATTTTGACTATTTTTGAAAAACTTAAAGAATATATTATTTATTTGAAATATTTTGAAGATAAGGGATTTCTCTAACATATTAGAAGAAAATTTTATTTATTAAAAAACTTCAAAAGGCATTGAAATATTTGTATTAATCAATAAAATTTTTAAGACTCAAAACGCATGTTGTAATCAAAAAAGAAAGTTATCAAATAATGATAATTTTTTGCTGGACATTGAATATCTTCTACGTAAGAATCTATTTTTTTAATTGCTCATGTCATCTTTAGAAACTTGATTTGAAAAAATCAATAATTAAATTCAAATAAAATTAACAGAGATTCTATTTGTAATTAAATTTAAGGACACATGTCGTAGTGTGTGTTTAGATTACTGGTGATAAAATGAGGTATATTTAAATTACTTGTAGGCTTAAAATTAGAAAATTTCTTTAAAAAATTCCTTCATTTTATTATAAAATTATTTTTTTAATCGAAAATATATTGCATTTCTAGATAATATTTTTCTCTTATTGTTTTCCTAGCGGATTCCTTTTTGATGGGTAAGATACATAAAAAAATGATCTTTCCGATTCTGTAATTATTTTTTGTCTGAGTTTCATAGATTAAAGTTAGATAAATTATTTAAAGAATTTCTTCAATACTCCATCTCAGTTTAACTTGGCAGCGTTGAGAAAGGTATACAATGTACCAATCTACTTGAAAAATAGCTCTACTTTTTTGTTTTGAATTTAAATCCAAGAAAATAGATAGAAATTTGTAAAAAAAATTGCATACGTTGTAGAAATTAGATTATTTTTACGCTGTAGAAATGTAATTATTTTTTAGACAAAGTTAATTAATACTGTCAATAGCGCAACGTTATGAAATTCCAGTTTGGCTGAAAACCGATTTTTGACGCCAACTTTTGTCATTGTTGTAACAATAAAAATATTACAACAATGCAGATATATCCAAGTTGGCGCCCAAAACTAGTTTAACGTTTTTAATTAATATCTTTTTAATTAATTGCAATATCGGAATATAAATGGTCAAAACATGCATTGTCATCCAAACTAAACGTCTATACAAAATTTCAGCTCAATGGGAGGAAGATATCAGCTTCAAAATTGAGTTGCAAGATTCCACCCGAACAAATTACATACATACATACATTGTAAGTTAAATAAAAGCTTTTAATAATTAAAAACAGACAATTTCCATAAAACTTGAATATTTTGTATTCAATTTCATTTAATCCTTGCGAACGTTTTTGTTTTGTGATTTTAATGAAATACATGCATAGAAACACATCCATGCAAGTTAAATGTAAAATAAATTTAATTTTGTTGAATTTGTTTTTTTTTTTACAATATTCTTTAGTACGAAAAAATATTTCAGTCCCCTCAGTTTCGTGCTAAACGATTTTTACTGTATTTTCTTTTTCGCCAAGTTAAAGTGTGACACACATTTAATGAAATACCTATTGAATGAATTTTGACATCCCCCTTCATCACACAATGTATGTTTAATATTACTACACGCCTGATAAATTTAACATTAAAATACAGGTATATTCAGGCAAACTCCATTTAATTTTTCATACTTATTTCATGCTCCATGTTTAGGCAAAGATATACCGTGACAAAGTTGCTATCTTTATGAACATCTATTCAAATATCATAAATAAATGCTAACACCCGAGTTTTGTAGGATGGGAATCGTGGGATGCGTTCAATTCTATACAATGTACATAGGTGTTTAAGAGACTGAAAATGCCACGGACTCTTTCTATATATCTGAATTTTAAATTCCTTCAAACAGACACCACGAAGATGAAAGAAAACGTGTCATATCAAATATTATTTAAGAATTCGACAAAAATTTTAACACATCTTAGCCATTACAAAATATTTAGTATGACTTAATATAGATACTAATACAGAGTTCATACTCTAGGACCGGAAATGGTACGACTTTGTGGGTAGAACTTGGAGGTGGGTGGATTTTTTGTTATTTAACACAATGGTCCCCAACCTTTGAGCCGCGGATCATATGATTCGGTCCATACAAGAAACATTAAATTGTTTCCATTTTATTTACACACACACTGCGATGTGTTTCTCTCGGGTTTAAGCGACTTTTAATGGAAATAAACTCCGTGTTAAATTAGTTTATTTTCATTTTTTGGTGTAATTGTATTTTATTCTCGAGGCATGTTTGAATACAATTAAATTAAAATAATTAAATCAAAACAATCTAAAATATAAACAATCGGCGCCCCTTCCCAGGAGGTCGCATAAAAATTATCAAAAGTTGACCGGTCCCGCGGTGATAAAAAGGTCGAGAAACACTGATTTAACAGACCGATTGATTATTAAGGTTGCACAGACACAATACGAGGTCGAAACTTCAGCTGGCACCCTCTTCTCCAAATTTCCACACCACTCCCTACGTGAGGACTGGGCCTCTACGGATTTAAAGAGAAATCAGGACTACAACTCAGACTCGACCGAAACAACATTAGCCATGATTAGCTGGCAAATGAAGCTATAAATTCAAAAAAGAAAATGATTGTCTATGAAAAACGTTCAATTTAAATTTAACGAAGAAACAAAAAGGAAGTTATTTAAATTCCAAAGGAGAGGAACTTCAAAATCTTTTAAAAATATGTAGATTTATACACTTTTACTTATTACGTTATTAAAAAAATATTAAATGTTTTTAAGAAAAAAATTCCTTGGAATTTAATTTATTTCCTTTAGATATTTACAAAATATTACTAGTTTATCATGTTGGTGAAATCTTAAGGAGGGATTTTCTTACGGACCGTTATCCAAAATCTCAGAGGCAACTTTTTTTCTCCCGATTTCGTAACAAGGAATTTTGGGAAGCGGTATTGCACGTTAGTTGACGGCGGAAAACGGATATGTCGCATTACACACTCATCAAATTACAGGTTCAAGATGAAATTCATGAAAAATAATATCCGTTAACATGACCGATGAATTCCGATATGAAAACATATCTAAATAAGAGTATAGTTAAAACAACATTTAGACGAGACAACTCCACAAGAAATATCTAAATTACTCCATCTGCGCTTTTCTTGTAATTTATATTTTCGGAAGCACAGTTGGAGTGCTCAATTATGCAATAAAATTCATTTTTTTTTTCACTATTAATGAAATCTGAGCATCAAGAATTATACGAAAGGAATTTTATAAATATTTTATGAGCAGTTTTTTTTTTTTGCCTTATAATATCGTCTTTAAAAAGATGCAGAATATATAATCTTAAGCCAAAGTACGCAGGATGAGGGGGCGGGGTTATATTCACAAATAAAATGGAACATGTTACGGTGTAAATAAGCAGATTATTTGTTAATATGATCGTACTTACACGATTTTCATTCAAAAATATTTGTGCGCTCGTGGTTAAGTTTTAATCTTCATCAATTTCAAGTTTAGCAAAATGCAAATAGGCAACGAATTTTTTTTTGTCAGAATGATTCGTCAGGTGAGCATCGTAGCGTTCAATACGAAACAGCAAATCGCATAACTCATTTCGTGTTATTTGTTTCCTCATCCATATTTGAGCGTTTTATATGAATTTTATTTCATTTACGAACTTATATTCTCTGAGTAGGCGGGCTTTGTTTTGCTTTAGAATGCCCCGCCAGAGACTAAACATTTAAATCCATTTTTGTAACAGTTGAGATAATTTTAAAATGTTATGCAAAATCAGACACGATCAATTTTTTAAAAATTAATAATAGACAGTAAAATTAATATTTTAACACAACAGACGAGTTAATTTATACATCACATAAAAATTCGACAATGACTTTTTAAAAATAATTTTGATCTTTAAATTGATAGTCTCACTGAAAAAGATTAAAAAACAATATATAATCACCCCTTCCAAATCCTTACTGACAACATATTTAATTCCAAAAAAGGCATTTTTTAATGGCAAATGACCTTACATCACGAAATTAATAAGAATAATTACTTATTAAAAGTTAACAAATTAGGAACAAATACAAAAATCAGAAAAATTTTAAGATTTGAAAAGGATTTATGAAGAGGACATATAATGTTTGACACAAGAGAATTTAAAAAGCTTCCTTTCATAGAACAGATATTCGAGACTCTAACCATAACCTTTAATACCTCCAGAAAAGAAAAGAAAAATCATAACAGGAATTTTATTTGCTCTTAATTGTTAATGACGTCTTTGGGCCGTCATGAATCTCCTATGCCAAAGTACATTATCCTAGTGCCAGAGACACCATGAAATTTGTAAAATTACTTAACAAGTTCTAACATGAACACATTTGTTTTATTTTTAAGTGGTAAATTTAAAAAAAAACTAGGACAAGAGTGCCGAGAGTAGTAGCAAATCAACAAGATTTAGAAAAAAATCGAGAACGGCTGGGGAAAAAATATCGTTGGCTTTCACTTGGATAGTACTCTAGAAGTAATGAAGCGGGTGTCACTGCCAAATTATAAAGTTCACAGACGTCCTTCACACAGTGACATACCAACCCGACTTCAAGCCAGGATTGGTGCACTTCCCGGAACAAATTCCACTAACAACAAACAAACAACGTGCTAAAAGATGCTATGTTTGCGTTTCCAAATTCCACATTCGAAGTGAAGCTATTTGGCAACGTAAACAAATGCCAAGTGCCACTATATTTCTTTCAATATTTTGGAAAAGCATCACCTGTTCATCCTGTTTCTAATTGTGCAAAATATTTTTAGTTCTATTTATATATATTTCTTTTATTTATATATATACTTCATTTTTTTATTTGACCTAATTTTAATTTTCAAATTATACATAATGTTTTGGTTGAAAATTCCCTTCCATATTTTATTATCGTCTGCTTTAATTCAATAATTCGCGAAAATAATTTGATTATTTAATTTATTTGCTAAAATATAATCGTCTGCTGTTGAAAGAAATGGTGCTTAGCTTGGCATCATTTGTACTTATTCTAAAATTTATGTTTCAGTTGAAAAAAAGAATTGCAATGCATTTTTAAAGTTGGTTGGATTTAATATGTACATTTTTGTATGTTTTTTTCCCTCGAGATATTCATCTTGAGATGTTTTTGATCATTTAAGTGATTATAAGAATAATAGACGTCCTTATGAATAATAATAATAATAGTAGCCAAATTTTATTCTATTTCCTATTCAGTATCCAATAAAAAATAAGTCCGACTCTGTAAAAACTGATAAGGCTGTATAAGTACGATGTCTCGAATGCAGCCAAAAAATAAATTTTTAAACGATGCCGCTGATCTAAAATTAGCTATTTATGTTAGGCGTTTCAGAATTTTTTTTTTTTACAAATTCTCAGTTTAGCAAGAAAAAATTCAAGGACCTCCACGCACTTATAAGCACTTTCCGCAAAGGCGGAATTCAAGGACCATCTTGAGTGAAATATTTCAGAAAGATTTTATTTATTAAAGGTCAAGAATACTGCTTCACAAGTGATAGTTTCAGTTCAACGTATAAAAAAAATCATGTGACAAAGGAATACAGCACATTCCAGATTTCTTCATTTAGAAATTAAAAATAATTAACGATACAACACATTCGAGACGAATTCATATCTAAAACGGCTGATTATTTTTGAGCCAAAAAAATATTAAACAATGAGTTTTAAATAGGGAAAAAAATTCAGGAAATTAGCACACTTTTTACCCTATTATTCAAGGATTATGTAATTAAATAATGAAACAATGTTATCAATTTTTCAGAACAAGAGATAATACATTATGCGTTTTAAAAAAAATCAATACAGAATTTTCAGCTAATTTTTAGAGGAGACTGTTAGAAACAAGCAGGAAATGTAGATAAAATCTGCATGTTGGAAAGCTTCTTATTTGTATTGGCAACTAATGAAACTTCTAGGTTTATCACACAATTTGATATGACAAATCTGATATGACAAATGATTTTCTAAAGCACATTTTACATTGTATGAGTGCACTATAAAGAAACACGAGGGCTGTTGGACAGAACTTGTAATTTTGAACCACGGTCAAGTAAAGAGGACGCGATACCTAAGCTGGCACTTGCCTCTCCTACAATACCACGCCAACGGGAAGACTTTGAACTACGACAAATTTAACGTGTATCAGTTCCTTTACACAGCAGGTTTTCGGTGGTACAATGTCTCGAACTCAAGACACTACGGCCACGCGTCCAAAACTGACCACTACTCTACCCCAGATGCTATATTTTACATTGCGATTAACAATATTAGGTCACCAGAGACTTATCAAATTGAATCCAGGAGTTTAGTTTGTTTGTATTAACACCACTCGAGAATAAGACCACGACCTATAGGAAATAATTTTTTAATCATAATTTTAGATTATAGTAGGTTGAACGTGAAAGATACACGAGATCTACCCACAACCCCTTAGGAAAAAAAAAACTTGTAACACCACAACATATTTAAAAATCCATTTTGTTTTATATTGGTTTTAGTGATAGCTTATTGATATCGTGTTCTGAAGAAATGCAAGAACCACTCACGACTTGGTAATTTGGATTCATGGTAAGTGAGTGAGAATACCAGAGTTGCACTTTCCAAACTTCTACCGAGAATCTTGAGTTAAATACAACGAGCATCAGTCCTTCTATCAGGCGGGTCTTCAATGGTGTGAGTGAATAATAACGTCGCATTATTCAGCTGCTCGAGGGTTTTTGACGACGCGCGCGCGCGCATCTCGTAATTTTGAACTATGGTCAAATGACGAGTACTACACCTGAGCACAAGCACCCACTTCTTCTAACTTCCACACCACATCAACTGGAGGACGTTTGAGCCTCGACAGATTTAACGTGCAAAGTCCCCCTGCACGGCGGGTCTTCAGAGACACCAGGATTCGAACTCATAATACGCCAGTCATGAGTCCGTTACCTTGACCACAAGGTTGCAGCGGCTATAAGGGTCTTCAGTGGTACTAGGACTATAATTCACGATTCGTCGGCCACGAGTTCGTGATCATGTGACCACTCGCTATCGCGGTTACGCAATATGTAAGAAATCCGAGGCACACAAAATCAGTGCTGGTTTATCCATTGGGTGCTTGGGGCGGGCGTCCAGGAGCCCGGAAAGGTCCGAAAGGGCCCCGGATAAGCTAGACTTAACCAGGTGTTCTGCAGTGTCGGATAAAACGACATGGAGGCCCCTAGGCAGTCGATTTCTAAGGGCCCTGCAGCCTGTTTTTGGAGCACTAACAGAAAACAGAACACGCTCTTGGGGGTCCCTAAAAAGCGAGGGGCTCACAGGCAATTGCCTACCCTACCTAAAGAGTAATCAGGCACTGGGTTTCTGGTAATAAATTTCGATCCGCCAGTGTGAAGGGGCACCGTGGATCTTCTGCGCACAGGGCCCGAAATGAGCTTAAATCGGCGCAGCACAAAAAATAAATTTTAATGTTATATACAATAGTCTTAGATTGCAATGGATTTGAAAACTTCACACTCTCATACTTTGTAAATAGTAAAGCACTGGTCTGAGAATTTAAAGCGCCCGATTCATGATTACAAAAGAGGTCAAATCAAAAACTTACCCGAACAGAACTCCTCCTCACTGGCCAGGGGGGCGAGGGATCGAAGGTCTTCCTTGTCATCAACTGCTTTCTCGGGCGCAGATGTGGAAGGTATTTTAATGCAGGATCCGTCCTGTTCCGTTTGCACCCAGCTGTCACGAGTGCAGCGCATGCGGCTCCTGCGCCAGCTGCCTTCAAACAGTTCCTCGAGAAGCCTCCCCACGGCAACTCTACTGATGCCCTCCTCTCCCGCCACGAGGAGGGCGCGTCTCTCCTCCTCTCCCTCATCATCTTCGGCCACCAGAGTAGCCATTTCCGAACAGAATGCTGGGGCGTCAAGACACCGTTCGAGTACTGATCCACACGAAGCTCTCCACTTGAGAGAAACGCCCACGGGGGAAGCCACGAAATAGAAGTCGCCGGGGCGGAGAGCCGAAGGGTCTGGGTCACTCAGATGGACGATCAAGCAGCCCCGGGAACACAAGGGCCAGCCGGGAGGAGCTTTTCTGGAGCGGGATTTACGGCCTCGACTCTTCTTGTTGCGTTGCCCGGAAGGGTGGTTGCGCTCCTGCAAACAAAATAAGGTATTGTTAAGAATAAAACTGAAGGATGTGTTTGAAAAATTACTATTAAAAAAATCTCTTGTAGAGATTTTTAAAAAAAATATTGTTTAACTTTTTTTTTTATCTTATAAGACAGTTTTGTTCACCAATGTAGAAAAAAGAAGGAGGAATGAATTTCATTTACACACTTTTAAAACAATTCAAAGCTAATTCATACTTACAAATTATATTAAAAAATTTTTTTAATCATTTTGTAGTAAACACAGAAAGGCATAGGAGGATGCTCTACGAGAGTGGGAAAGTAAGGGTGGACATTCAAACAGCAAAGAACTAAGTATACGGCCGAAAAGGATGACATCAAAAAATTAATCAATGGAGATATTGTGGGCCTTAAAGAGAATCGAGTAAAATTAAAAATAAAATTCGCTGAACAGATATTTCAGTTAAGTTATTTCGGATCATATAAATTAGACAACTATTTATGTTTCCGCATTCAAATATACTTAATATTTTCTTAAAATGGAGGGGAGAAAATTCAAGGTTATTTCCGTGATTCTAATCTAGATTTTGCTCGCAAGCTGATTGTTCAGGACAAAATGAGTATAAAACTTCAAAATATTTTTTTTCAATTATTTTTATACTGCATATACAGCTTCCTTTAAAAGACATTGGAAAAGAAGGAACCTAAAGAGTTGTGAACCCTTCACTTTTCTCTGACCTTTACTCTAGCAGTTTTAATTTGGACAC
The DNA here is from genome assembly GCA_019973975.1 of Trichonephila clavata. Taxonomy (NCBI): domain Eukaryota; kingdom Metazoa; phylum Arthropoda; class Arachnida; order Araneae; family Nephilidae; genus Trichonephila; species Trichonephila clavata. Next base: position 64,422 of record BMAO01014124.1, on the reverse strand, counting down.
TAAAGAAAAATCTTCATTAGTCCGAAACCTATGTTAATTTAATTGTAACTGAAGCTTATGCCAATACATTTTTTACCTTCAACAAATCCTGAAAAAATATTTTCAATAGCAGAACTTTTTTTAAAAAAAAAAATGAGGGAATGACAAGGATGGCGTTTGAGATGATGCCACCTCATTTCCCCAACTTTCCCATTACAACAGGGACGTCAAACTCGCGGCTCGCATGCGGCCCATAACGAATATTTTTTCGGCAAGGCAAATATATCGTCAAACAAAAATATTTAATAAAATAAAAATTTTCCCGAAGTTGGAAAGATAGAGAAGAGATGTCAAGTGTCAAGACGTAAACATTCAATTTTTCCTGTTCATTTATAAATTTTTATTATAGTGTATTTTTCGAAACAAACCTACGTTTCTATGAATATTGATTTTCCCCCCTTTGTGGCCCACCTTCAGTTAAACCTTGCTTGTTTAGCCCAAGTTCGTCTTTGAGTTTGACACCCCTGAAATATAACAACGTGAGAACTGAGCCCAGACAGATTTAACGTGCATCAACCCCTCCACACGACTACAGAGTGCTCAAGACAAAGTGATCGTAATACTGATCATCTCAATTTTTAAAACTGTATACAGAAATCGTATTTTAATTACATTCATAGATGTTTTGCATTTAAAGTCAGAACGATCCCTATGAATTTTTTTTCCTCTACAAACCATTATAGTTTTTAATTAATGGAAACCTATTGTCCAGTGAAAGCTTGAATATTTTTCGTCCTTTTTTTTAAAATATAATTACATTTTATCCGTTACTGATTCTGAAATCTTTTATAAAAGGAATAAAAAAACAAGTTATATTATATAAAGGTGTCAGCTGTGTGTGTACTTTTATATGATACAATATATCCTATTTTGAAAACTTAGTATAATGATCAATACATAAAAATAATCTGGACAAAAATTTAAATTAATAACTGGCGGGGTTTTTTTTCGTAAAGAATTTTGATGAAAAAGTCCCTTCTAGAAGGGATTTCAACTAGCGGGAAGGAAAGTCAAACAGAGACGGGAGGAAGAAACCAGAAGCTAAAATGAATGAGAAACGTCAGAAACTATATCACTGACAACGTTCCCGTTTTTTTTTTTTTTTTGCGAACTCGAGACTTAAATTTCAGAGGATTTAGTTTCTCCATCCCCATACTCGCCCACAAAATAAATTCGAATATTTTCTAGGAAAGGGGAAAAGCACCCGTCCAACTCAACCCACACTTTCAACAGAAATTTTGATTTAGTGAGCATTTCACAACGCCACATTTAAAGCAAAAAGTGAACATTTGAAACAAAATTGCTATAATTCAAACAGCGAGTCCTTCTACGAATAATTAAAAAAAGAACTTTTGTTCCTTTGTCGCAATTCTCTTTCGTTTTCAGTCGCGTTTGAGGTCGAACCCACATCCGTCGAATCCTTTCCCCACCCGACTCTCGCTTCTGTGTGTGCCCACTTTCGCCCTTTTTTACTTCTTTTTCTGAACAGAAAGCATAATAAATACGAGCTTTTTTTCTTTTAAATTTCTTTTTTTTCCTTTGAGTTCATTTTTCAACAGCCTTCGCATCTGTACGCGTACACTAGCAGCTCGAAAAGGCGTCGACGGAAGGGACAACTCTTACTTTTCATGAGCTAAGTTTTTTTTTTTTTTGGTCTGATCTGGGCACATGAAAAGTGTTGAGCCTGAGCATGCAGGGTTTATTAGCAACAGAACACACGCTGTGTTTGGGCATGCTTGGAAAAAAATCATTACAAGTTTTTACTGGGTTTGAAAAATATGGGACCACTCATCACATTTCACCCTCTTTTTAAAACCCTTTCATAAGCTTCACTTGTATATATAACGGAATCTTTGAGCTCAATATTTACCCACTTTAAAAGGTCAGATTAATTCGAAATTTTGCTCACTTGTCCAAGACCGATCACAATACAATAATCTAATAATTTTGTTCCACTGTCCTGATCAGGATCGTCAGGATTAGCGATTACCCATTTTCAGATCCCATTTCCAGATTTGGCGACTAAAAGATTAAGTTACAGTTTAGTTCGATAAACTATAAAAGGGTGTTTTTTTTTTTTAGTTTTTGTAAACTATAATTTTAATCATCAGATTCAACCATCATACATTGCCATATCAGATTCAACCATCATACATTACCATCATATCAGATTCAACCATCATACATTACCATCATATCAGATTCAACCATCATACATTACCATCAAATCAGATTCAACCATCATACATTACAATAAATAGATTTAAGAAACATGTAACTTAACGCAAAGTTCAAATTAAGTCGTCGTAAGATACAAATCAAAGAGAAATTAAAAAATAAATTAATAATTGGATTTAGAAGTTCTCAGCACTAAAAACGAGATGTGAATTACTATCTTACTTTTTCAACTGTTTGACGACAGAAAACGGAAATTCACAGTACTTGCAGATACGCCACGGCCGCAGCCATTACGGAATACATAACAGTACTTTTTGAAAAAGAATTTTTGTTTTTATTTTCTTCAAAACAGGACTTTTTATTGGAGCTAAATTCCAGTACAAGTTACATACTTTTCAGTGCATACTGTCTTGAATGTCATTGTTGTAGCCAGTCTTTAGTAGGCCTTGTATCGAGGATTCCTTGGGGGCCCTCTTTTGGGTATTTGGGGCTCCGTATCTTTGATACGGCTGATACGGTGGTAACTACGCCTCTGTTGAATGTGATAACACATATTAACAGCGTTCGTTCGAGACAGTATTTGCAAGGCAGACTACACCCAGATACGTTTAACAAGAACTCAAAACTAAATTCCCTCAAAACTAAAAGCAAAATATAAATGAATTTCAACAAAGAACAACACATTCTCCGATTTCAATTCAACTCCAATACTGAATCAAATTAATAACCATGTAAGATAACACTGGCATGAAAGGAATCCAAATACAGTCGACTCTTGAAATTCAAACCTCCGATAATACGAACCTCTCGATAATTCGCACTAAATGCTCAGTCCCTAGAAAAACTCTTGATATTTCGAACTAAAACAATACGTTTTGGTACACTCGATATTTCGAAGTAAAATCTGTAGCTTGCCAGACTACAACACGATATATATAATTCGAAGTTATTTTATAAAACTCTCGACAATTCGAACACTCACTATCATGTAGAGTTCTGTAGAAAACAAGTTGGAGCTTACAAGGTTTGCGTTGCGTAGTCTCTGCGTGTCTCCCCTGTAACGTAGCCGCTTTGATGACCATCTGTCTACTACCCCTCCTTAGTGTTTTGAGGCGAAAAGACACTTTTATTGTTTTCAATCCTTTAAGTGGACAATAGACCAATCGCACCTGTTGTCCTCCGTCTACATCTTTCGTTTAACACGTGGCCTTGCTACACATGTGTTCAGAAAGGATGGTCCGCTATTGTGAAGAAGAGATGCGTAGGATTGTATATGAATGTATTATTTTAATACAGAACATTTAACTTCTGCAAAATATTTATACTGTATAATATGTACTTTTTAAAATAATTTTGTACATATGTACACACAATAGTTGTTTTATTACATAGTTTCAAATTTAAATGTGTTAGAAAAAAATTTCTCTTCGTGTATTTTGGGAATTTTTTTCTACCATCTTGATAATACGAAGTTTTTCATCGGCCCCTCAAACTTCGAATTACCGAGAGTCGACTCGACTGTACATACTTTAAATCTCACTATCGTCCCGAGTTATGCTATCTTAAATGAAATGCTGCATTTACATAATCTTAGTACAAAAGATTTAAAATATGTGGTAATTACTCATTTTACGATTCCTATATCAATTCTAGAAGCTTTACGCAAACTCTGATCAAAGGGCGCTATATTTCTTTCATTGCGACAATAGATATTTAAGTTGTTGCAGTGACTAAACCACACATGAGTCCTCAGCACGGAATGTCGTACTATGAGTCCGAAATTATTACGGATGTTTTAAGAGGCGGGTGGAAAGGGTTAATCACTGGGAGGAAGCCAACAAGGTGGTTAACCCACATTTCTAAGAGTTTCGATTACTAATTACGAAACCACAACTGCAGAGTAGAGTTTGAAATATACTTGCGGATGATTTATATCTTCCGGTTTAACAATGGATTTGAACGAAAAATTTCAAGAATAAAATTCTCCTCAGCCTTTTCTAGCATAATACTCTTTCAATTCCTACTATTAGTTCACACTCTCCCTATATGTATCTTGTTTAAATGTTCAATCGTTAACAAAATACCTTTTATTCATCTACTGAAGTCTAAATAATTTTTTTTAAACTTGTAGTGGCACTTGCAGTTAATAGTTTTTTCAAACATTAATTCGTTAATTAAATTTTATTTTTTAATTTTAAAAATCTGCGTTATTTCTGGCGAAGTTACAACTAGTGCGACGTGGCGCAAGTGCCACGAACTCATGTGACACGCCACAGCCACGAGTCCGTTACCTTGACCACTAGGCTACCACTACCACCCAAATTTGCAGGAGTGACAGCTCTTAGTCCCTTTATGTACAATGGACGACCTATATATAAGCCTATTTATATATTAAACTATATTTATTTAGAAAATTATATTTTCATTTTTGTTCAATCCAATATTCCCTACGTAAAATAGGATCCAAATTTTACCTGCTATACAATAACGACAGATTGATTTTTAAATTATGAGGGAAATTAGATATTTATTAAACCTGTGACGGATATATACGCGTTTCTACTAATTTCTTCTTTTTTCTTTAAAACAAAATAATTATTTCAACCAACCTTCATCGAGAAACCAAACGTGATTTATGTATAAATGAGGAATATTATATAAATTCCGTTTTCGCGAGTTGAAGGAGGGTTAAATCGGAGGTCAAGTTAAGTGAAGCAAGTGATCTGTTAACACGTAGTAGTTGACAAGCTGAAATTGATACGTTTGATGTAAGCAAATAGAAGCGGTTAGTGAAGAATGAAAAGCAGTAAAATTAAAGATTACAGAACGTGGAGCATCCGTCATTTGATCAAGCTAAAGAAAATGCCTGAAGTTTACCGTGAAGGATCCGAAGCATTAAGGATTCAGGTATCGTAATTTGATTAAGTAAAAGCTGATTACTAGTGTGCTACGTAGTTGTAAATGAGCGTATTTAAGCTGTCTTAGATTCAGTTGAGGTTCTGTAATATTATCCCCGCATTTGAGTATCTCACTTCTGCACTCTAGCATTGTTTATATACCTTAATTAGAATTGTGTTGTGTCTGTTTCATAATATTAATAAGAATTAATAAATCAAATTAGATTGGAATAATGTCTGTGGATTATTTAGTTCCTCCTAGATATCTAGCCGGGTTTACAGATAGACAGGAGGGTTCGTATGTAAGGGGTAACCGAGGTTACCACAAACCTTTTTCAATTTTAAGTGTTTATTAACGTAGCACTAAAAAGCAACGAAGGCAATTGGCGAGGGAACTTGTAATTTTTAACCACCACCATGTAACGAAAATTCCTCATTTCCACACCACGCCAACGTGAGGATTTTCAGCCACAACAGCCCTCTACACGTCAGCTCATTAGTGGCCAGCCATTGAATCCGTAACTTCGACCACTAGGCTACCGCGGCTACTCCTAAATTTTAATGACACAGCAGAGGAGTATGACTTTAACTTTACCCTCAAACAGATAACAATATTGAGTCAGTTGTTTTTTGTGTCTGAAATCGACTCGAGTTTAAAAATTTGTTTTCACTCTTTGAAATCAAACAAAAATAGTATCTAAAAAATATCCCGTTAAATTTTAAAAAAATCAAATCACTTCATACAGTAATGCATACTACCAGTGGCATAACGGAGGATATTAGGGGCCCTCCCGCAAAGCCAGGTTTTGGACCCCAAGCCAAAATACGTACTTGCCTGCAGACAGAATCCCCCCCCCGTAATGCGGGGGTGTACATAACGCCACTGCATACTACAAGGTTACCAGATGGATTTTTAACTCAATAATTACAAATGATCGTATCAAGCACTTGTATGCAGGAAAAACAACAGGGAAGTATTGGATCAGGGTAGAGTGACGACAAAAGCATACATAGAGAGAGAAAACATTAATAGAAATGAGTACCAAGTGTGTTACTGAAACGTTTCGAGTAAATACATCTCTGTTAAAAGCATCGAAGCAAGGCAACATGGATACCCGGCAAGGCACTGAGTAGGGCATTCTTTGGCGGGAGCGGAAAAAGAATAAAAAGTGTGAAATGAAAGGAACAGTGTTCGGATGACGTCAGAACGGGAATTCGACCGCACCTCGGAATGGCCCACATCTGTTACGTTCGAAGGTTAGGGTTACCGACTGTAAAAAAATTGTGCGAATGCCTCGCATTTCTTACAAGCCGACACAATTTTAAATTCACTGCAGAGAAAATACCTTTGTTAAAAATTAAAAAAAAACCCAGGAAAAATACTTTTTTTGCATTGTACATGCAAGAGTCACTACCATGTTCTGTTAAGTTAAAACAGCCCTTAAAATATTGTTGCTTCAATGAAAACACCGGTTTATCCATTGGGAGATTGGGGCGGGCGCCCAGGGGCACGGAAGGGCCCGGATAAGCTGGAACTACCAGATTTTCTGGGTTTAAATTTCGACCCGCCAGTGACAAGGGGGCCCGTAGATCTTCTGCGCCCATGACCAGTGGCGTAACGGAGAACATTTTGGCCCCCTTGCAAAGTCAGGTTTGGGGCCTCCAAGTTGGATTTTACTAAGGGTGGGTAGGTAGGTACTTGGCGGCAGTCAGGCTTCGGGCCTCCTAGAGACCTGGACCACCCGCGATGCGGGGGTGTACGTTACGCCACTGCCCAGGGCTCGAATTGAGCTTGAATCGGCACTGGACATGGACATTTCTAATCAACTGTTCATACAGTACAAAGAACTACTAACTGCAAATTTTTGTAATTAAGGTTATTTTGTCTCTGTTGTTGCATTTTTGTTGCGTTTATTGGTGTATGAGCAGGGGCGTCGTATCAGCCATATCAATGATGCGGGACTCCCCAGCTACAGGGGCCCCAACACGTGTAAAAAATTGTAAAATATTAAGGGGACCCAAAAGAGGACCCACAAAGAATTTTGATACAGGGCCCACTCAAGACTAGCTATGCCAGTGAATCAACTTTACGTCAGTGGTATATATACTTTTTAGTTCATTAATCCAGTGAGCTTAAATGGTTAACGTCGGGAGTTTGTAAAAAGGCAACAAATAATTCCAATTAAGACCAATGAGCAGAATAATGAAAACTTCCGCATTTAAGTCAAAACCAGTGTTGCCCTTTGTCATGTGACAATGGGTAGAAATATCCCGAAGTACGCCACCACAAGCTCTATACGCGACTGCTAATACATAGCGTGAATGTGTTTATTTACGTCGCACTACAAAGCAACACGAAAGCTATTGGCGACGGACCTCGTAATTTTGAACCTCAGCCAGGTGACGAGGACGACACTTTAGCTGGCACTACCCTCTCCAAACAACCACACCATGCCAATGGGCAAAAGACTGAGCCACAACAAAGTTTAGCATGCAGTAGCGCACACAGGAATTTTTCAAGGGTGGAAAGTTCACTATTCTCGTACCATGCTCAAATACGCCGCCCAACATTTTTTTGATTTTTTTTTGTCCCTTTTCGGGAACAAAAAACAGTAAAAAATAAATTTTTTGTTACAAATAAAAAACTTTACATACAACATACACAGGATTATAATCAATCGGGAAAAAAATCAAGGGCTTGGGGGTGGGGGGGGCCCTTGTGTGTACCACTGACATGCATCAGTCCATTAACACGGCGGGTCTTCAGTGGGACTCGGGCTCGATACGACAACGAGTTCCTGACGATACCTTTCTAACGAGATAATAGACCGAAAAATCATGAAGTACGCCGCCAGAAGTTAGTTGAGGTTCTCTATATGCGATTGGCAATGCATAACTTGAATGCTTAAGTATGTTTTTGACTCTCTTGTTATTGAAGCGAAATGTCATTGCATAGTATTTGTTTATGAATTTTATCTTTTACTGTTCAGACATTTCACGCGGGACGCAATATTAGGATAAAAGGAGGGGGGGGGGATGCTTTCAGATCAAGATAGCACTGGAAATTTAAAATGTAGGAAATTGATCAAAATATTATATCTCCTGTTTTTTTTAATTATTATTTATATATTTTTTTATTTTTGTCACTAACACTAAATTAGAAGCATACTCATTTAAGAAACACCCCTTCACAATTTCTGCATCAGTACATGGTTTTGTATGATTACCAATATTATAACAAACTTCATACGATGCCTTTGTTACCACTGTGACATTACCACTGACAAAACACTTTTTTTTTGCTGTTGTAAAGATTACTTAAGAAAGCCTATTTATCACCTCTTGAAAAAGATCTTAGAGGAAAGGTGTCATTGAATGATTCCTGTTTATTGATATTTTTTAAATACAGTACTTTCGTGACAAATCAAACAATAACTGATCCATGTTTGTTTTTCTCTACAAATTAGTCCCCCCCCCCCCCACACACAATAGCTTTGAAACAATATATTTTCTTTAAACATTTATCGCTTGCAAGATATGAAAGATAGTTAAAAATTAGTTCCACCCATAAAATTGTTACTCCACTGTTGTCTGTTATCACTAGTTGAGCGAGTGAAAAAAACGTCGCACTGTTCAGCTACACGAGGGCTTTTGGCGACGGTCCACGTAATTTTGAACCATGGTCAAGTGAAGCGGACGACACCTGAGCTGGCACCCCCCTCTCCTAATTAACACACCACACCAATGGGAGGACATTCGAGCTCTCGACAGATTTAAAGCGCATCGCTCCCCTACACGGAAGGTCTTCAGTGGCACTGGAATCGAACTCATAACACGCTAGCTATGATCCGATGCGTAGACCACTTGGTTAACGCGGCCACGTCTGTTATCACTAACCGTAACCATTACAAATAGAAAAATATTATTAATTCGCACCCGTACGACATCGACCACAAAAAGCAAAATTGATACATTTGATTTCTTAAAGAATTTCCCACCAATTTTTTAATACTTTGTTCTAAATAAGTGAATTTCTCAGAGCAATAGGCCATGACAGAGCCACTTAAAAAGGCTCGGTGGGCCGCAGTTGAGTATCGCTGATCTAAACTATCACACCACGTCAATGAGAGGACTTTGAGCCTTTACACGGCATGACTTCAGTTGTACTAGGGCTCGAACTCATGCCACGAGCTCCTGACTATAACCACTACGTTACCGCGGTCACCACACCACTCCAAAAGGAGGACTTCGTGCCTTGACTGATTTAAAGTGCATCAGACTCCTCTACACGTTTGGTCTTCAGAGGCACTAGGGCTCGAACTTATGACACGCCGCCACGAGCTACATGACCACTAGGTTATAACGGCCACTATTGCGGTGGACTGATATAACATAGTATTTCTTTATTAAAACATTTTATTCCATGCAAATTTTTACATAACATTAAATTCGTGAAAGAGCAATGTTAGAAATTTGTCAAAATACAATTTTTTGAACTGATTGAATAAATATAATACACTAAGTTTAACTAGACAATTCAATTCGATTTGATTATCATGACACATTTTAAATTATAGAAGAAAAGTTTTACTGAAAAGGCATTCAACTCTCATGCAACGCCGGATATTTACACCCTGGCGATAAATACAAATCCGTACCTTAAAAATCCACATCAAGCACTCTAGCATTGCAACCGACGGAATAATCACTCGATCAAGGTAACAAGGCTTGAATAACAAAACGTTATCAATGACAGCACTAGCACACGCAATTACACATTAAGATGCATTAAAAAAAGCTTCCTTCAAGGCGACAGAACCGACGCCACATCAAACAAGTAATCATCTCATTATTCGTACAAGGATAACAATTATGCGCGTCACCAAACAAACAATGTCGCGTGAGTGCATTCACCCGCCCACGTGACCAACAAAAATGGGGAGAGACAGCAAGACCCTAGAAATATTGCCAAAAAACTCGGAAATACTTTTTTTCTCTCTTTTTGATAACAATGTTTACTCATAACTGGTGAAGGAAGACGGGTTATTTTTAACCATCCCTCGTCAAATGACTCTAGCCGGCACAATAAGATATCACAGAGCCAGTAGCAGCAGTGAGTTTTTCCAACTAAGTTCTCCGGTTTATAAATACCGGGGCTGAGAAACCCTCCGAATCACGCAATATTTTATTTTGTGACAGCAGTTTCCTGATTTTTTGAAACGATTTGTCGAGAGTTCGGAGTCATTCGTCACTGGGTGTCAACGGGGTATGCCGACATCTGCAAGCGTTTGGTTCGCTCTTTTCTAATGGCCTACGCATTCTTTGCACAACTACCATTAGAACAAGGGCGAAGAACATTTAGTATGGAAGAGACAAGGTTATACACGAGCTTTGTTTCATAACTGTGAAGGAAAAGTTGCTTGTTTTTTTTCCTTCATGTAACGTGTAAGTACAAGACACAATTACGTGTTACGATTGTTATGGGTGGAATAAAATTTACTTTCAAAAAGAATTTTAATAACATTTTGCAAGATATTTTACTGCTTCATAAAGCAATTATTAAAATTCATCGAAAAAATTTATGGTTTTCTATTTACTGTGTATATAATATTCATAATTTAATCTTTGGGTCAACATTTGTACAGCAAGTCATATGGCCAGTACTTATCAGGTTCATAGGTCAATTGTTTTCCCAAATTCTCAAACAATAGATCCATTCCTTCAATATATACATAACTTATTAATATATAAACTTTTGATAAAATATACATATTTTAAAAAATACCAAGTTAAACCGCTATCGAAAAACAAGTAAAGTTTCGAATTATCACAGCGCACGAGAAGAAAATACGTGTTGATAAAAAGAAAATATATAAAACTAAACTATATAACATTAGGTTATAGGGCTATTTCGTTGCGGTTCAAGTCTGTCGCAGGCCGGAATTAAGTTCAGTATTGCAATATACCACTTCCGCCGCAAAGCATCTTTTTTTCTTAGCACGTTTCACATCCTCGCCATTAAGCATTCGAAGAATCCAGTAAATTGAATAGTCAGTTAAAAAACATGCCCTTTCTGGAGAAACAAAAGCAAAAACGCACAAAGAATCACCCAGAGAATTCTTCACAAAAAGAAGTATTTTACGCACATTGAATCACTCATTGAGAAAATTCGTCACACTCCTGTGGTTGAATGCAACAGTTACTTAACAACTCTTATTATTTTTTTCCTCGTGCTAGACGGTCATCAAGCAACTGGGATGATCTTTGAACTTGAGTTTTCGTAGACGCGATACCAATTCTCGTTAGTATTAAAAAAACTATACTTTTTTTCGCTAAATGGGATACGAAATGGTTTTGTAAATATCTTTTCGATCGTCTACTGGAGTGAGGGTTTATTAACGTCACACAAAAAAGTAACCAGAGGAGGTACCTTCTCTCCAGCTTACCACATCAAGCCGCCAACGGAAGCAGGGACGTCTTAAGGCATGGGCCAACTGGGTCCGAGCCTCGGTCGCAATCGGGGCCTCACAGTGGCGTAACGGAGAATATTAGGGCCTCCCTGTACGTTGGGCCCCAAACACGTACTTAGTGTCAATCAAGCCTTGGCCCCTTTGTGTCCCTGGGCCCCCGCAATGCGGGTGTTGAGGGGTGTATGTTACGCCACTGGGGCCTCGTCTCCTTCTCTACTCAGCTTTAATGAGATTATGATTCGAATAATTTCTACGGTCAAATGTTATTTCCGGTTGTATTCTAAAAAAATTGGGAATTTCGGACGATATGTCAACTGGCTACATACGATGACCATCGTCGCTGTATAGGCCTATACCTACCACCATACACCTTCATTATTCATTCAGTAAAAAAGGCGACAGTCGGAAAAGCCGGTTTTTATGATTGCAAATCATGCACATTTGTTTCGGGTTATTGATTGTTCGAGTATGACAACGTTTGCTTTGTACTGTTAACTTTTTAAGATCATAGGTGGGGCCTACATTTGTGTAGGGGCCCAAGGCCTCAAGAAGTCTAGAGGCGGGCCTGAACGGGAGGACTTTAAGCCTCGACAGATTTAACGTGCATCAGCCCCTAAACATGACAGGTCTTCAGCGGCACTAGGGCTCGAACTTATGACACGCCGGCTACAAGTTTATGACTGAGACCTACATTAACGTTACACCATCAAGCAACACGAAGTCAACTGGCGAGGGACCTCGTAAATTTGAACCTCAGTCATATGACGAGAATGGCACCTGAGTTGGTACCTTCCTCTCCAATCTACCGCATTATGTCAGCGGGAGGACTTTAGGTCTCTACAGATTCCCCGTACATCAGCCCCTTCTACACGGTGAGTCTTCAGAGTCACCAGGACTCGAACTCATGACACGCTGGCTGCGAGTTCGTGATCATAACCACTAGGTTACCGTGGCCACAATAGTCTGATCGAAACACTGCCCTGGAGATGATACTGATACAATAACCCTTGCAACTGATATAACAAAAACGTTTACAGTATAACAAATATTATACAAAGCAGAACGCAAACGTTGCTTATTAATTTCTCTTCAGTCAAAAGAAATTCAAGATTCCCTCGCCGGAAAAGAAAGTGTTTCCCCATGGGAAAGTTTTCTCGTCAAAGAAACAAGAATAAAAGGCACAACTGGTTCAGGCGTCATTTCTGATTCCCTGCACAATTCCGGGGCATCGGCGTTTTTATCGATGGTCATTTCTCTAAGCCACAAAAAACACTCAAGGGTTCATTAACAAACAAAACTCGAAGACGCCAATTAAAGCGCTATCTCTTCCCTCTTTATGCCCTTTTCAAAAGAAGAGATCACACACACACAAGAAAAAAAATGGCTACATGGGAAGCGATTAAAAACGCTACCGATCTTTCCCTTTCATTAATAATTAATGAACTCTTATCCTTAGAGTGTATGCTGGGGAGATGTAATGGAGGACAGAATATTCTTAGTTTTTCCTCGAACGGATTTTAGATTCTAAAATTGTTTTAGAATGAAATCTAATCTTTCCGCAGGATAAGTTTACATTCTTTTTTTCTGTAAGGGGAATCGCATAGATGCAAATTGTTCGCTAAGGACATACGGATTGAAATGTGAAAGATTGTATGAAGATTGAAAATTTTAAGACGATGTCTATCAGTGTAGCTTAGACTAAACTACGAGAGCTGTTTAAGTAAGGTCCGCTTGTCTTTTAAAAAATAACAATATTGTGTTTCAAAAAACCTTTATTTATAATTGTACATACTTTTGCCTATTTTTCTACATAGTTGCAGAGTTTATTAATGCACTCGTCATACCTTAGAACTAAGTTTTGAAAATCCTCTTCAGAGAAGTCGGACAGCCAAGAGTTAACGGCCGCTTTCGTTTTTTCGTTGTCACTGAAGCGCTTCCCACCAAGACTGTGTTTGAGGTACCGGAAAAGGTGGAAATCGTTAGAGGAGCAGGGTCGGGGCTGTATGGTGCATGGTCCAAAACCTCCCAGCCAAAAGATTCGATTACGTCCCGAGTCGTTCAAGAAGTGTGAGGCCTTGCGTTATCGTGGAGAAGCAAAACACCTTTTGACAGCATGTCACGCCGTTAAGAAGTGAAAGCGGTCGTGAACTCTTGGCTGTCCGACCAGGCGGCAGACTTCTTTGAAGAGAATTTTCAAAACGAAGTTCTAAGGTATGACAAGTGCATAAATAAAAATAGGTAAAAGTATGTACAATCCTAAAATAAAGGGTTTTCTTTTAAACAAAATATTGTTATTTAAAAAAAACCGGACCTTATTTAAAAAACAGCCCTCGTACATAAGACCTTACAAAGTCTAACTTTGTAAACACTTAGGTTAGTACATATGAATATTTATTCTCATTAAAAAGACGGATTTGGGATAATTTTCGGCAACAGTTCCCGCAAATATTTGCCTTGATTTCGATTATATCTCTTTGTATGTTGAAGGGTTCTTTTAACAAAACGAATGGCTATTGCAATAGTATGGTACATATGCACAATTTTCAAAGGTATAAAACCAAAATCTACTGAAAGTCTTTTTCTTCTTTTCCGTGATGTATTAAATCACCTCAATACCCGTTAATAATTTCATAAAATATTTATGTTAAAATTGAAAAATTATCGTTTATGACGACAGTTTCGAATCTAACTGTTCATTAACGTTGCACTTTGAAGCTATACTAAGGCAATGGATCCTGATCAAGTGAACAAGGCAACTCAATACACGCGGATCTTCTCTCAAAACTTCCATCCCAAGCCAAAGTGAAGATTTGAGCTACCGCAGATTTAAAGTGATTCGACTGCTCATAAACACGGGTCTTTGATGGCACCAATATACGAACCCTTGACTCCCCAGAAAAGGCCGTAACTTTCGATTGGCTACGAGGCCACTTGGCAAAAAAGGTGTTACCTACAATGTATAAAAATTCAAAATGCATGGAAGGAAGAAGAGAGGGATGCATGGAATGAAAAATAGGAGGGTCGAAACTGCAGAAACATTCTTGGAGAGGCATCTGTATTCATCAAAGACAGTAAATTCCTTGGAGAAAGTGAGGGAATGCTTATTACTGTCCCTACTATAAGGCAACATGTGTTATTGGCGATGGATCTCGTAATTTTAAGCTTTGGTTAAGAGACGACACATCATCTGAAATCGCACCCCACTTTCCTCCCTTCCACACCACGCCAACATGGACTTTGAGCCACGACAGATTTAACGTGCATCAGCTTCACTGCAATGCTGGTCTTCAATGGTAACAGGCTCGAACTCAAGACAACCTGGTCATAGCCTAGCTTACCGCGGCCACCCTAGATAATTCTAATTCCAGGGTGGGCATTACGTCGATCACGATCGACCGGTGGACACCTAAGACAATTTGGAGTGACCGCCTGAAGATTAGCCGTTAGTAGTAATTGTATTCGGAAATATTTAAGATTGTCTGACAGTACGCAGACGAAGTCTTCTACTGACTATAATTACGAAAATTAACTCTTTAGATGAAAATGTTTTATTTTTTAATGTATTTTTAGAATTGTATGATAATAAAAATGCATCATTAGATATTATATTCGTGGCTATAATTTTATGTTTGTGTTTCGCTTTAAACCCGGTTTCAAAAAAGTAAGTTTTTCATTTTATTTACGTAATTAAGTACATATTCCATATTTATTATTAAGTTATAATAAATATATTGTAGACTTTCCCTTACCTCACCACACCTACGGCCCTGGGCAGTGGGCGCACGCGTGAATTTTTCAAAGGGGGCGCGGCGCGGTGGCCCAGGGTCGAATATCTGCCTTTCTCATATCCTACCCCAATACGCTACCAAACATATATATATATATGTATTCATTTGGTATATTGTCGGGAACAAAGAACAGTAAGAAATAAATTATTGAATTTTTATTAGCATTAATTAAATTTTACGTACTATATGAATGGGATTATAATCGTTCGAGAAAAAAATAATGGGATGTGGAGAAGGGTTTCAGACCCGTGGACCCCCCCCCCTTTGTGTATGTCACTGATACTGGGTGGACCGCAACACCTTGAAAAAATTAGAAGTAGCCCGTACCCTGGAAAAGTCTGCCCACCCCTGTTCTAATTCTTTATACCACAGTGGCTCTTAAACTGTAGTCCGTGAATCCCCAGTGGTCCTACAGCGCCTTTCTAAGGATCGGCGAAGGTCTCATTTAACGTTAAGGTTTCTCTCTTTTACAGATTCTGAAAGGCCTCGTAGAAAAATTAAAAGATGTGCTCTCCTATACTAAATCACTCCCAATGGAAAAACTCTACTAGAGCATACATTTCGATTACGAATATTAATTTAGGGATTGGTGCACAAAATCTTGTACACCAATGCCAAGCTAATACATAAAGGGGGTTGCGGTGATCAAAAGTTTTAAGCCCCACTGCTCTATCCTATATAACATAGGGAAAACTTGAAGGTTAACCAACAAAAAAATATTCTCAAACTCAAAAGCCATCACAGGGGCACATTCAGGAATATACAAGAGAAACAAGGCAAGTATTGCATTCGAGCATATCTCTCAATATTGTTCCTATAAAATGTTTTAATTAGTTCTGACAGCCTCTTATTTAATATGTGCGGTTAAACAACTGAGCAATACTTTTCGGATTCGTTTTTAAAACAAAAAAAAAACAACACAAGCAGTTTCTTTGCAACACTCCCCGACAAGCCATACAAACTGCTTTCGTTTCGAAAGGACATGTTTGCTCTAGAATAGAACACAACCAGACGGTAATAATAATCCGACAGGGTTTCGGAAACATTCCAAAGCGGCGGGTTAAATAAAAACCACACTCGATTAGAAAGTGTGTTTACAAAAGCTTTGGAAAAAAAAATATAGTCAGCCACATCTAAAAGGGAAAGAGTTGACGCATAAAAAACTTGTTCTTTCAAACAGCGGACTCTATTCTGATGCCAATTAATTGTTATTAATGCCAGAGCAGCAATTATTTTTAAAACCTTCGGGGGAACAAAGCGCTATACAAGCGGAGTCTGGATTTGCGTTTCGAAACAAGCTCTCTTAGTCACTGACCCACACAAGCGGATTCAATAGGCGATTAAACAGTTTTTTTTCTTCTTATTCTTTCTCTCTTCCATATAACCCGTCAACGCCGAATCAATATCAAATAAGCTCTCTTTAGAATAAAAAATACATTGAAAAGAAATCAGTCAAGAGAACAAGAGTCGTATTAAGAACACAAGATAAAAACAAAACTAATTTCAAAATATTTAAGATGAAGATTGCTTTTCAGTTAAACACGCAGTTATGGATAGAGGGTTATTCAGAAAATTAAATACCCCACAGTCGTATGTTTAAAGAAGGATAACTTTCCCACAATTAAATGCTCTTGTTTGGAGAGTACAATCAATCGAACACTTTAAATCTAAAAAAAAATGAGTACAATCAATGCACAGGTACTGAATTCTAAATTCAACAACGACAATGAATAACTGAAAAGTCCGTAACTTTTTCTGGGGAGCATTGATATTTTGATTTGCATTGCACGTACGGCAAATTTACAGTTGACAGCAAATTACAATAGTTCCGTTTAGAATTCGAATGGAACTTTTTAATTTGATACAAAAATTTCCCTATTCCAACGTTCTATGATAAATTCTTAGTCAATTCTAGCTGCTTCATGAATATTCTCTCAAAACTATAACAAAACATAGGGGAACGAAGAGATTCTTGGGATGTATTTTTTTCAATAAATTATAAAAGGAATGTGCTAATTTTTTTTACAACGGAATATGATTGAAAATCGAATAAAAATCTTGTTTATTAGTAATTTGTGTACATAAATTATTTTTAGCCAGTTTTTAATTCGTGGTTTGATTGGTTGATTGTTTATTAACGTTTCATTTCGAAGCAACAAGAAGGCAACTAACGACAGACCTCGTAATTCTGAATCAAGGTCGAGTGACGAGGACGACACTTAATCTGCTCCCCCCCCCTCTTCAAACAACCACACCACGTCAGCGCGAGGACTTTTACGCTTAAACTCATGACACTTCGCCCACAAGTTCGTGACCATGACCACGGCTATCTCGTAATTTTGAATCTTGGTATGGTGAAGGATACCACTTTTTCCAAACTTCCATACCTTGTCAACGTGAGGGCTTCGAACCTTGACAGATGCAACGTGAAACGGCTCCGCTATGAGTGAGAGAATATTAGCGTCCCATTGTTCAGCTACACAAGTGCTTTTTGCGACGGACCTCGTAATTTTGAACCATGGTCAAGTGACGAGGACGACACCTGAGTTGGCACCCCCATCTCCTAACTACCATATCACACCAACGGGGTAGGCCCCGCTATAAGGCGGATCTTTAGTACCAGGACTGATAATCATGTTTGATTAAAACAGTCAAATCTCCTTCGGAAAGAGCGTAAGCCGATGATGACGATCTCGCCTTCCAGTAATGATTTCTTTAAATGAATCTATATCTTAATTATTCGTTGCAATATTCCTCTCCTTTTCCCCTACTTGAATTCTATAATCTAAAATTTATGGAAGAGATTAATATTTAATGGATTCTATAAACTAAATATTATAGAATCCTCAAGATTTACGGTTTATAACAACCACTGATTTTTAATCGATATTTGATGTACAAATGAATGCTATCCTAGAGTTTTATATCGAGCTATTGATAAAAAAATATAGCCGAATTACAACCAAATGATAAGGACAACATACCCGAGCCTCTGTTTCGCTCTCATAGCCTCTACACTACACGCGGACTTACAAGGCCCAATTTTTATTTCATGTGCAACACTCAGCTCTGTTAAAAATAAAGGTCTTCGAAGGAATTGTATAGTATTTTCAATAATGAAGCTCTAATGATGCTTTAGAGGTTTATTTACTCTAACACATATGACTTCTCACATACACAAAAATGTGCATATATGATGTTTGTATAAGTTTTATAGGTAAATAATAAATCTCCCAAATTATTGACTTTAACAAAAAACGGGCCAGGGTGACAGTTAACATCCGCCATTGGCAGATACGAAACCTTCACACGAAACTCGCTGGCGGAGCTGAACAACCTCTCTTTTTGAGGTTCAATTACAGAATTCCCAAATCTCCACACGAAGCTCGCTGGTGGAGCTTACCGACCTCTCCCCTTGAGGTCCAGTCCTCTAATCCTTTCCCCCTAGTGTGGCACTCGCGCAGGCCCTCGGATCAGTTTCGTTGCCATCTAAAGCTTTAGAATGAGTATAGAACTTAACAGAATATTCTAAATCCCAGTCCTCGTTCCGTGAAACTCAGAAATGACAGTTAGATAACTACAGTAATCCGAATGTTTAAGGGGGCGCAACTTTCATCCATCAAAACATTATATTAGGTCTAGATCAGAATGAAAAAATTCAATCAGTTTTCAACAAAAAACTATTAAAGTTGGTTTTAAATAGGCAGATCTGATAAACGATTAGTTTAGTCTAGCATTTCTCCATTTGGGCTAGTTCTGTCACGACAGAAACGAAATTTTCGAGAAAAGGAGTTCCAGTGACCGGAAACAGGCAAGCCCTTTGTTACACATCAATTATCATTCGAATGATTAAAAAAAAAAGGCCACGAGATATGAAAAATCAGTAAAACGGCAGCACAGGAGGTGAGAAAAGAACTGTTTACGCGTGCCCGAAATCAGCGTGTTTATAAATAAAGACGAGACGTGTGGGACGCAGAGAAAAATAATGAAAACAAAACCCTCTCTCCGATATGGACGTGTCAGCAGACTTTGGGCGCCGGTGTCACAGAAATTAAAAGGAAAAAAAGTGCTTTTTTGTGATGCTCACAGCGATTCATTAACGAGGTGATAAGTGACGATTGCCTCATGTGAGAGGAGCTCCATTTAGTAAGATAAACACAGGGACCTCAGCAAGGCAGAAGCGATGAACCCACGTCACGATTATTAAAGAGATGATTACTCTGTTATTATTCAGATTGATAAATATGTCATTCAGATTAAAATTTATTATGAATGAAAGAATTGAGAAATCTTGTACACAAAGGGATTCTTAAACATTTAAATCCTAAGGCGTGTGATTACAGGACTTCAGAGGGGGGGGGGGATATACTTAAGATAAATTTACCCAAAGAGCATATGCAAGTATAAGTTGATTGATCGCTCATTAATGATGCACTACGAAACACAACGAGTACAATTGGCGATGAACTTTGTAATTTTGAGCCATAATTGGGTGACAAGGCCGACACCACAGTTGGTGTCCTCCACTCAAACTGATTCCCACACTACACCAAAGTGAGGTGTTAAAGAGTATCGACAGTTTTAGTACACTTCAGTCTTTACACACAGGTATTTAGTGGCAGCAAAACTTGAATCCAAGATTATGGAGTGAAGTGAGTGAGAGAATATTAACGTTGCACTGATTAGCAACACGAGGGCTTTTGGCGACGGTCCGCGTAATTTTGAACCATGGTCAAGTGACGCGGACGACACCTGAGCTGGCACCCCCTCTCCTAACCACCACACCACACCAATGGGAGGACGTTTGAGCTCTCGACAGATTTAACGTGCATCGCTCCCCTACACGGCTGGTCTTTAGTGGTACTAGGATCGAACTCATAACACGCTAGCCATGATCTGATGCCTAGACCACTCGGCCTCATTATGGAGTGAAATAATATTCGCACTTTAAGGCAACAGAGTTCGTAATTTTAATCAAGTGACGAAGGCGACACCTGAACTGGCACTCCCTCTTCCACACACCATGGAAGAATTCTGAGCATCGATAGATTTAACGTAGGTCAGGTCCAGTGGCACGCACATGGGGTTGGGGGTCCAGATCCCGCTCAAAGCCCTTGATTTTTTTTTTCGATTGATTATAATGCTATGTATATAGTACGTAAAATTTACTTTAGTATTAGTTAGTTTTAATTAACTTCATTAATTTATAATAATTATTCATTAATTGTTTTAATTTTTCCCCCCGAAAATGGACAAAATCAAATGAATATGTTGGGCGGCGTATAGAGCATGGACCCTGGTGCACTTTCGACCCTGGACACCCCCCCCCCTTGAAAAATTCTTGTGTGCGCTACTGGTCAGGTCCTCTACATTAAGGGTGTCAAACTCAAAGGCTAACTTGGGCCAAGCTAACACAAGGTCAAGGTAAGCCAAAAAAAAAAAAACCACCATGAAACGCAAGTTTAGTTTGAGTAATCAATACATTATAGTAAACATATATAAAAGAGTACGAGAACTGTTTAATGTTGACGTCCTGACACTTGACATCGCTTCTCTGCAACTACCTTTTCCTATTTCATTAGAAATTTTGATATTTTATTTTATTCTACTGTGTGCCGAAAAACTGGCTGGGCCGCAAAAATGTTCGTCGAGGGCCACGAGTTTGACACCCTTGCTCCAGTGGCGTAATGTACACCTGCGCATTGCGGGGAGGCAGGGTTCTAGGGGGCCCAAATCCACAACTGACGCCAAGTATATACTCTATATAAGATCCGGCTAGGGGCCCAAAATCCGACTTTGCAGGGGGGGGGGCTAATCATCTCTGTTACGCCACTGTCTTGCTCTACACGGGGAGTGTTCAATGGCACTAGGGCTCGAGTGAGTGATAATTAAAGTCAAGCTATTCAGCTACCCGAGGGCTTTTGGCGACGGACCTCGGGATTTTGAACCATGATCAAGTGACAAAGACGACACTATATCTGGCACCCCCACTTTTAACTTCCAGACAACGGGAGGACGTTTGAGCTCTCCACAGATTTAACGTGCATCACTCCGCAGTGGTACTAGGCGCACTAGGGCTCGAACGTATGACATGTTGGCCACTCCGTAATCATAACCACTGGATAACCGCGGCCACAACTTTTAAGTCCTAGAAGAAATTTAAAGAATTATCCATAAAAGAGTTTAAAAGAGCTAATTCGCAACAATCAGCACTCAAAATGATATTAAGAAAACCACAAAATGAGGAGTGTAAATGAGTAGAAATGAAAGAATAACTATTTTTCAATGAACTTCGTCCGAGAATATCACACACACGCTCAGTATCCTTTTTTTTAATTCTAACACCTCACCACAAAATTCCTAAATTTTTTCAAATGCCATTACACTAATACCCCTCAAGAAATAAATCTTTAGTTTGTTGTTATAAAGCATTAAAAAATGTAAAAGAATTCCAAGATTTCAGAGAATTTGGAAAAAGGAAAAAATCAGGTGGGGCCTTCAATGATTTTTTTCCGAGCAACAGAGAGGTAGCATTCGAAATTCCCTCGCGGGCACCGAAGGTCAGGTAGTCTCGCCTCTTGTGACACTCAGGTCTTGAACTTGACGTCTCGATTGTTGGAAAAACTCTGACACATCGAGACAAAGACTCCTACCGTAGGCCGGTCTGCGTGTCTCGGCGATGAGCCATCGATGCCGGAAAGGCCTATCTCGAAAATCTGGTAGCCTCTGATGTGAGTGACCTCATTGGGACGAGAGAGAGAGAAAAAGGACCACTTAGTCAAGAAAAAAAACCCGTCCAGCGGACGCACGATGCGGAATGCCGATAACGGGCCATTAAAAAGAGAGAACGGCATCACCTCACCTTCGACAAGAGTAAAGAGATGCCTCTTTCTCTTTTCTCCAAAGGGTGTGCACGCGATCATTAAGGACCATCAAGGTCAACAACATGGTCAATCCAGCGACGGAGGTGGTCACTTTCCATTTTACA
The DNA here is from genome assembly GCA_019973975.1 of Trichonephila clavata. Taxonomy (NCBI): domain Eukaryota; kingdom Metazoa; phylum Arthropoda; class Arachnida; order Araneae; family Nephilidae; genus Trichonephila; species Trichonephila clavata. The sequence continues at coordinate 42,062 of BMAO01014124.1, read as the reverse complement.
GCATGCAAAAGATGATATTGTAAGATTTGATATTAAGTTAATGAAGCTCGAGGGTACTTGCGAAGAAATTTGTTAGGTGTGAACCATAGCAGTGACCAGGACGACCCTTTGAGACTGTAAATACTCTCATTCTACACAGTAACAAAATATTTACATGCTTCTTGACTTAGCTACCTGGAAGAAAACGTGGAAGTCGAAGTTGCGGTAGATTTAGACCTAATTTTTCAAAAAACATTCACCCAACCGAGAAATGCAGAAATAATCTCATCAGTTCACATCTATAACAAATTTACTATTAGAAAGAATCTAGTAGTGATGCTAATGGAGTGATGAATTTGAACAACGAACAAACCCCTTCTGTTATTCTTAATCATGCGGGTTTATGAAGATGATAACCGACCTATAAGTCATGGGGAGGGGTTGATAACGATAATATTAATGATTATGCAAGCATTCATTCCATTTTTGGAAAATGTAATAACGGCAACTAGGTTTAAATCAGCACAGCACTCAGTGCCGGTTTATCCATTCGGCGCTTGGGGCGGGCGCCCAGGGTCCCGGAATGGACCGGATAAGCTGGACTTACCAGATTTTCTAGTTATAAATTTCGATCCACCAGTAACAAGGGGGCCCGAAGATCTTCGCCCAGGGCCCAAATTGAGCTTAAATCGGCCCTGATAGCACAACAGCAACAAAATGGCGAAGAACATCTTTTTGCTCCAAATAAAATGACCATATCGATACCTAGAACGGAATCTTAGTTCTCAAACCTCAAGGCCATACTTCAGTGGTCATACTTTTGGTCTATGAGGGAAAGGATTGTCAACGCCTTTTCCCCATAAACCAACAAATTTTAAATATTTACCATAGAGAATACCTTTCGGCACTTCCGTCTGTTTTTAGAATGTAAACCTCTCCTTCCCTTTCCCCCTCCCCCATAAGAGAGGTTTGTATATGCCACTGGCACAATGTATATGGATTTTGGTACCTTTTGACTGAGCATACAGTAGCCTAAAATTAGTCACAGATAGGTTTTTTTTTACGTGAATTGAGAATCAAGCCCACAAACCAATTTCGCACTTCTAACTTTTCAACCGAGCATGCACCTCATATGAGGCGCAATCTAATCAGTAGCAGCATTTGATTTTATTAACGGTAAATAAACTGTCAACTAATAAAAAGAATCAGATTGTTCAATACAAAACATGAGATATTCTGCTTCATTTCAAAGAGGCGATATTTTCGTTTTTTGTTTTTGGACATAATTTTACATTAGAATTACATTAAAAACACAAATTTCTAAAATTTGAGCTAAAATAAGAGAATGAAATAATGCTTAAGAGATTATTTGGATTCGAACATATTGAAATGACAGATTTTATAAAAAGAAGCAAGAGAATGATAAAAAAAAGTAGGTAGAAAATCATTTTTTGCAAAACATCTAGACATCTTCCAAGAATTTATACACAAGGCTACTATTACAATTATTCTCGAATCACAATATATATTTCTATTTTAGGAATAGTTACACTTATTAAAGGCGCCTTACCCGCCAAATAGTTACACATCATAATAAAATTAAATTTAAAGTAATGCCACTTTAAATCCTGAGTATCAAAACATTATGCCAAGATTTTTAAAAAAAATATAGATGAAAAAAAATTCCTGTATGATATTAGAATTGTAAAAAGTTCTATTTGATGTGTCTAAGTTAATGCACCATAAATTTGGCTGGGGGGGGAGGGGGGATTCTGAAAATCATTCGGAAATTGAATTTTTAATTTATTTAATTTTGGTTTCGTACAGGTCGTGTGATTCACAGGGTCCAGCAGAAACGGTGTCAACGATTACGAAATTGCCTCTACCTTGAACAAATCCAGACTCGCCTTTGGTGTGGGAAGGAATTCCTTGGGAAATCTCCACTCGCGGGGTTGAAGGAACGCGCGCTCAGGATTTCACAAGAAACAGAGATGAATCATGTTCGGGTGAAGAAGAAAAAACACATCCGCAAAAACATAAACACTGCCACGTGGAGCATCTGCGCGAGTGACGTCATGCATAGGGACCATCCAACAACATACAGCAGAACGAGTTTGCCCATTTGTTTTAATTGAAGAAACGAGAGAGAGAGAGAGAGAGAGAGAGAGAAGCACACAGAAACCTTACACAAGCGCTTTTACTTGTTGATTGCCGAGGGCTTGTTTCGCATGATTGCTGGTTAAAGTCGTATTTTCAAGCTACTGTAAAGCTATTGGTGACGGACCTTGGTCAAATGATGAGGACAATACATGAGTTAGCACCCCCATTCTTCCACACCACGGGCTAGTTTCGACGCAATTATTGAAAGATAAGTGATTTTCATGTCTCAATGGTCTCATCATGAATGTATTAGACCCACACTTAAGCATATACATTATACCATATGTGGGATATAACAAAGAATGTACATGACATGCTTTCTGTTGTAATATCTTCAAAATCAAAAATTTCCTAAATATATATTACCTTTTAAAAAATATAAAAACGAAGTAAAAAGCCATTTTCTCGAGTTTAAGACCAAAGTAAACGAAACTTCTGCACAATATTCAGAAAGAAAAAAAATGACATTCTTAAATTTTTTCTGCTCTAGTACTGCTATTTAAGTGACTTCTTATAAAAAGAAAAATACGCGGAGATACTACGATTCCCGCTTTAAAAATTAAAATTCAATTTCTAAAATGTAAGAAGGGAGAGAGAAAAAAAAAAGATGGCTATTTAAACTTTACTAATAAATGCCGCTCTTTGAATGCAAATATTTCGCAAAAACAAAATAACTTTCTTAAACATTTTTCTTCAAACGAAATTTTTTTTTAATTTATCTTAAAATGAACTTGAAATTCAAATATTTAAAAATTCACTTATCGCAAAGGGGGCAAACTGAACGTGAATGTAAACTGACAAACATTCGAATTCATAAGATTCTTTTGTTGCTTCTAATGATCATGATTTTAGTTGAATTCGCCAAAAATGTGAGAATTGGCGAGGAATTTAATTCTGTACACGATTCACCATGTGAGTGTTCATGAACGTCGCACTACAAAGCAACACGAGGGCCCTCTTAATTTGGAATCACGGTAAAGTAGCGAAGATGACAACTAAACAGGAGAGTGACTCGTCTAACTTCCACACCAAACCAACGTGAGGATTTCGAATAACGACAGATTTAAACCTGCATTAGTTCTACACACGGCGGGTTTTAAGTAGCAACAGGACTCGAGTGAGTGAATATTAACGTCGCACTCTTCAACTACAAGAGGGCCTTTGGCGACAGACCGCGTAATTTTGAACCATGGCTAAGTGACGACATCTGAGCTGGTACCCCCTTCTCCTAACTACAACACCACATCAACGTAAGGACGTTTGAGCTCTCGACAGATTTAACGTGCATCGCTCCACTACACGGAGGGTCTTGAGTGCTGGGCTCGAACTCATGGCACGCCAGCCATGAGTTCGATACCTTGACCACCTGGCTACCGCGGCCATAGCATAAGGACTCGGAACCACAACTCAACAAACGCTGGCCAGGAGTTCAGTGACCACGACCAATGGACTACCGCGGCCAATACAGATTTATTTACTGCGTAAAATTGGTGAAACTGGTTCGTGAAAAAGACTTGAATTTTTAAATTGAATACCTATTCCAATAGATTAAATTAGAATGTTATACATTGCATCGAAAATCCTGGAAATGGGGCTTAACTGAAAAAGATAATCATTAAATTTTTTTATTAGAAATACGATAATTTATAAAACGTGTGGAGAAAATGTTTTCTACATTCTTAAAAACAAACCTTCACAGCTAACCTCGATTTTTTTCCTCGTATTCAATCAAAATTGTGATACTGAAAGACAGTGAACAATTTATAGAATGTCCCAAGTTTTAAGAATAGTTCTTTTCAAATCCTTAAGATGTAATTCTATATGTGCACAGGATATAATGATACCATTTCGCACGGGAAGCAGACGAAGAATCTCTCAACTCCACCAACGTCCTTCGCATCTTCTTTTCACTTTTCAATAAAACCTTGAAATTATAAATTAACTATTCATTACTGATCAAGATGGCAGTCCTCAATAGTCAACAGCGTTCGTTATCTACAACAAAATCCTAAATGTTTCAAGAACACAATCTGCACTTGTTAATTTTGCAAGAACCGCATTGACGCAGAAAGTCCAAGAAGCCAGAATTTCGGCGCCCTATTTCTCTGCCATCAAGTGTAACAAAATGAAGCAGCAGCAGTAATCATTATACCGACGAGTATTCTTTGCCCTTCCACACACAGACTTCCGCTCATTTAATAAGGGTCAAGGCTAGAAAACAGACTTCCGAAAAGAAAATGGAGGTCAAAAATGGAAACCAATGATCCGAAATACAAGCATATCGAGATTCATAATTTAATTAAGAAACCCTCTTCAAACAATAGGAAAGGAACATAATTTTTTTAAACTTTCTTTTAGGCATTAAACCTTCGCATTAAAAATTGAACAACACATATCCGGGGGTGATATGCATCGGTCAGCGGGAGAAATACCCATTGGTAGGCGAGGGTGGTAGACGATAAAAATCGAGAACGCGCGGACCGGGGAGGAGAGAGGCCCCACCGGATGCAGGATGGTTTCATCGCAGCACTTCCGCCGCGAGTGAATAAGGAGATGATTATCTGTTCACCATCATCAAGTGGCTGAGTTACATAGTTTATGAAAAAGGAACATACGGTTACATAAAAGTCAGATCTTTCTCAGATGAAAGAATTATTCTTTTCCCGATGACCTGTTTGCAAATTTAAGAGAACAAATTTCAATGAGGTGAAAAAATAAAATATTTACCTCTGTTGTTCCATCAAATAATATAAAACAAGTAATATAAAAAAAAAATTAAGTCAATTCCTAAGACAGGTCAACAAAGAAATTTTTTATTTTAGTTACTTTTTATTAAATAGTTACAATTAATATAAATATGCATATACATATGACAGAATCACACTATTAAGTGACAAAATAGAACGCGCTTTTCCTTGCAATTTTTCATCTTCCTTTCTATATATGGTTTTGGATTATTTTTTGTTTGTTACTATTTATTCATTAATTAAATTTAATTGTTATAAAATAGTAGTGTAAAAAAGAAATCACATAAGAAATTAGGCCATCCCGGGTGGGATTTGAACCCACGACCTTTGGATCATAAGTTCAACGCGTTATCCATTGCGCTACAGGGAGACAACGAACGATTTTTTGTTCTATATATGCTGTTGGACTATTATTTTTTTAAAACATTGTATTAACATCGAGCGTCATCCACTACAAGTTTTAAAAAATGTATTTGAACTTGAATGGATGAATAGAAAGTATTTTACTAACGATAGAAAATTTGAACAAGATATATATAGATATAGGGAAAGAGTGAACTAATAGTAGGAACTGAAAAAAGTATATTTATCAAGCATTTTGTTATATTTTTAAATGCAAATTTTTACCTCGAAATATTAAATAGAATTTTTAAGTATATGTTGGGGAAAAATAAGGAATATAAAATGATTGAATCTTAATTTACGTCGCACTTAAAAGGAACGGGAAGGCTACTACGGGGGAAAAAAATCGTAATTTTGAATTGAGATCAAGTGACGAGGACAACACCTAAGCTGACCCTTCCCTCTCCATACTTCCACACCATGTCAACATTAGAAGTTTGAGCCTCGAACAGATTTAACGTATATCAGCTCCTCTACACGATGGGTCCACAGTGACACTAAGATTCGAACTAACTACTTGACAGTGTCAGTCACGTGTCCGTGACTGACTACTTGGCTATCACGACCATAGGAAATGCAAAATATACGTTTTTTCCCCCTTTGAATAAATTGGTTACGAAATAACTATGGAGAAAAAGTATATTTCACCCCTCATTAGGGAAATTTATTTTGTTAGACAAAATTTATTTTCTTTAACAAATTAACAATAAGTCTTGACATAAAATAAATACGTAAAAGTAATTGTCAAAAAACTTTTTCGTGAAAATTGTATTTATTTTTTAAATTCAATCCTCTGTATTTTTCTAATTATTCTCAGTAACGGAGCCACGAACAGTAGAAATTTCGCAGTAAATTCTAAAATGTAACTCATAATATGGACATAGTTTTGGCCCGAAAAATTCTACAAATCAATAGAAATAAAAACAAAACGCATCAGCAACATTTAGAATTACCAAAAAAATCAATTTTTCCAGTTTATCAACCAATCCCCTACAACATAGGTCGAGATTTTTTGCAAATACTTTGTTACGCAATACACATAAAACACACATTCTTTAAATCCCGGAACTATTTCCATGAGCGATTTCTAAATAAACCAAAATATTTTAACTTTACTGTCGCAAAGATTACAGGTGACGTAGATGCATCAGACGTTTGATAAGTAAACATCACTATATAAATAAAAATACAATTTGATGGTTAAAGCATTGATACGTAAGACCAGGGGTGGGCCAATTGCGGCTCTCGGGCCACATCCCGCTAAAACAGAAACCTAAATAGGCAGAAAAAGTATTATCTATATTTAGATCAGTGATTCCCAAAGTGGTCTATATAGACCCCCAGAGGTCTATGACAACCTGCAAGGGATCCATGTCAACAAAAAATAATTTGAGGGTCCAGGAGGTGTAAATGGGGGTCTATGATAGTGGCTCTTATTATATAAACAAGATCGTGACTTTAAATTTAAAAGAAAATTTAATAAAGGGGAAACAAAATTTTAACTATACAAGATATATTTACTAAATTTAATAGGGTTAATTTCTACTTACAAGGTGATAGCATAAATTTTATTAAAACAAGAACCATTTCAGCATTTCTTTTCGGAGTTAAGCTAAATAAGTATAATACTGGATGTCCCGAATTTTCTCAGAATGTCACAATCCGTCAGGGCATTTTAACCTACGTTCAACATTTAAATGACTTTAATTCAGATTTTGAAATCAGGTTTGAGAATGCATTGACTATATGGTAATATCACAGTAGGCAATGAATTCATATGGTCACATTGAAAATAAATGCCCCATTACAATAGGAACTGATCGTAATAAGCACTAACGAAGATCTTAGAGTTTGGAAACGGATATTAGCAATTTTGGCTTTAAAAAGGCAAACCTATTATTTGTCCCGAATTATGAAATATCGTGAGAACGTTTTTAATCGTTTTTCCTACTGAAAAGCAGAGCGGTTGCCAATCTTTAAAAAACTTGACATTACTAACAGAAGTTTTAAGGTTAAACCCGACAATATCAAAATCAAATGTTGAAAATTTGTTATTGTAGTACCAGACTCATCCCTCTCTTTAAAGTCATTCATTTATTTATTTTACTTAGCAGTTATTTTATGTATTAATTAACTTTTAATTTATTTAACATGCGCTTTTTAAATTTTAAACACTATACTTCATTACAGTTAGAAATTTAATTCATTTAAAGTAGTAGCACCAGCTGTCAAAAAGACATCTTTGATAAATTTGCAAAAATTCAATATTAATTAAGCAGAGGGTCTACCCCAAATCGAAAAACATGGCAAGGGGTCTATGAGACAAAAAGTTTGGAAACCTCTGATTTAGATCAATATATATTTGTGTGAGCAAAGGTTTTTTTCTCTTCCTCCCTCCATGAAGATGAACAATAGTATATGTAGATGCAAGCTGGCTGACATTAACTTGCAGGTTGTGATAATATTTTCTCAACGAATCAGTTTCATTATTCATTTAAAAAAATATACTTGCGAGAACTTTTTTTTAAAAAAAATGGATATATGGGGATTTTTTTGAGGTTTTCAGATTTATTTAGTACATTTTACGAAATATATACAAAAATTAAGAGAAAAAGAAACTATTACTAAAATGGGTAAAAACTGAAGAAAAAATAACAAACGGGGCCCATTCTGTACCAAAAGTTTATGAACAAATTTTCAATTTTTCAATTCTGACGTGTTTCTATGTTATTTATTTTTGAAATGACCTTCAGGGTCAGATATTTTACTTCTTACAAAAACTAGAGCACTTTATCTTAATCATATGAAATCGCTTAAAAAAAAGTGATTATATTCACATAAGGGACTGTAAATTTAGTAATAAAACAGTGATTGATAAATCTGAAGGTTCAAACACTTCTATTATGCAGAACATGCACACAAAGTTTCACCTAATCATTTGCAAAACTTTTTGAGCAATCGCTGTCCCCGTTTGAGCATTTAAAAAAAAAATAAAAAAAAAAAACATTTCGAGTAAAACGCATTTTAAAGTATCACATCGTGCTTAAAGTAATAACATCTGCTTTTACTAAAAATATTGTAGTTTTTGTTCTAGAGAACGGAAAATAATAAACTTGGTATTTTTATAAAGCTAATAAGATAGTCTATAAAATAAAATCATTAAAAAAATTGTCAATTTTTGGCAAAATTCACTATTTTAAAGGTAGTCGGATACCCTAAAAAAATTGTAGAAAAGTGCAATATATAGGGTAGATTTGCCTAAATTATTCTAAAATTAAATGCGCTTGTGTGCATCCATAGATTTAAAATTAGTACAATAAACTTAATAAAACTGCCACTATTCTATTTAACATATTTATCCATTTTTACGGCACACTTTTGCCTTTTCTGTGATGCAAAGTTAACTAACTAAAGAATGCACTCGTTTTTAAAAAAAAGGTGCTACCCTCCGGCATCCACGTTTTCACAACACACCAGTCAAGTATGAAATCTTATCCAACTTGTTATCCAGGAAGATGAAGACTGACTCGTGAAACCACAATACACAATATCACTAAAATCAACACCATTTGAATTTAAATACAAAAAACAAAAAAAAATTCCACTATAAAGATTAGAAAAACCGAGAGAAAAAAACACACATTACCGAAATTAAAACGCACCTCATCCACAAGAACGAACTTTGCATTTGAAGGACGCACTCAGCTCACGACTTCACGAACTTTCATGAACAAGGCTCCCCTAACTGCTCGAAAAAGTAAATACGGATATCGCACTGTGCGTTAATTAGAGACAATCGCGTCGTTGTCCTAGGCAGACGGTACGGCACAGAAATGAGATAATTAGTGATACTCTCATTTCCGCCTCCCATTCCGGTTACGAATCCGGACATGCTCACCCATTGTCCGATGACCAGATCGTAATGACAGACCAATTAAAAGACCAGAAGATGGGCTATCTTTAGGGAACACCCTGCTTTGATGGAGTGACCATCGCAACAATGGCTATTTTTGACGAGCAAATTAAGATAGTTTGACCAGGATATAAAGGTAGTGAGTATAACTGGTACTGGTCATTAAACCAAAGAAATTTGATAGAAATTCAAAAGAGTATATCATAATTCCTTTGAAAGAAAATCTGTCCAACATACGCAAAATTCGTTAACACAGTCTTTTTCAAATCGTTAAGTCTACGGGAAAAATAGGTAATGTTTTATAACTTAACCCATAACGCTAGTTGGATTTTGCAGAAAGGCCCACAAAGCATTCAGATGTATAGCTACTAACTGTATGATCCCTTAGTTATGCTGTAACAATATGACGTTTCGAAAAATTAATGGTAGTGTGAGAGTTAATAAATTAAATAATTGGTTCATTAACGCCACAGCTATTAATTACAGAAAACACATTTGCATTGAAGTTGTTCATTCCATTGATTATTTCATTAGAGAATTGAGAATTGTTATTTCTGAGCGAGAAGACAACACAACCGTTCTCTTGGGTGTTTTCAACGGTCTTCTCCACTGTCGGGTGGGGGCACCCTCTTATCCACGAATTACACTCCTGAGTTTCGGCTCGTGTGGTTTTCGGTCAGATCCCGGTCACATGTTGCCGGGGCGATGTCAGATGACAGGACACCGAAATATTTAGAGGTGCACGTGTGCACAGGAACGGTGTCATACTATCCACAAAAAGGAGCCGACTTTTCAAGCTGTGTGACGCGAAAACGTCACAATTAATTATAGAATGATTTAAACATTTTTCATACGAATAAATTCTTCTCAAAATTTAAAATTGTGCGAGTGAAATTATTTCTTATCAGTAGCGCACAAAAGAATTTTTCAAAGAGGGGGGGGAGGAGTCCAGGGTCGAAAAACCACTATTCTCGTATCATGCTCCAATACGCCGCCCAACATATACTTTAGATTTTGTCGATTTTCGGTAACAGAAAACAGTAAAAAATTAATTATTGAATGAATAATTAGAATTAATAAAATTAATTATTAATAAGAATATTTAAAAACATTTTACGTACTACATACATAGAATTATAATCAATCGGAAAAAAATCAAGGGATTTGGGAGGGGGAAGGGGTACGGACCCGAGGATTCCCCTCCCTTTGTGTGCGCCACTGTTTTTTATACATATATTTTAACAGTTCAAAAAAGTTCATGCTTTTTTAGAAATAAAACAAAATCCTAATCATTCATTCTTTTATGGGTCCCGTCTATTTTCAGACTTTTAAGATGAACCTTGGAGCCAATTTTAATTTTTTTTTTTTTAAAAAAACACTAAATTTTATTAAAGAGGCTTGATGAAACTCATGGCTGGAAAAATACTTCAGCTGTTAATGAGCGATCGATTTATACAAAAAGGTTAATGTTTTGGAAGCAAAATGAAAGAATCTCTTGTGCGTGAAAAATTCCCAGGATTTACGTTATTAATTGAAAATACAATAAATCAGAAATCGACCATTTACAATACAGGTTACTAACTTTTTTTGCAACTGGGAAGAGATCTGAAAATTCACCTCCCACGACTAAAACACGCTACATTACTTGAAGCACAAAAATTCGGTTGTTACAATGATAAGTAATGAAATAAATGTATAATTCTTCATGAGAAAGTGTTTATTAATTTTAAGCTAAAAAAAACACGAAGGCTATTGGCGACGGACCGCTTAATTCTAAGGCATGGTCAAGTGAAGACGAAACCTAAGCTCTAACACCCATCTCCTAATTTCCACATCACGCTAATGTGAGGACTTAGAGCTTCGACAGATGTAATACTAGAAGGCCCTTCGGTGTCGATTGGACACCGGAAGCCTGTTTAATTTGTTCTCCTTTCTCTATTTTTGGACGGAATTTAAAAAATTTCCGCGACTTTTGATCATTTTCCATGGTGATTACACAGACAAAGTTTTATGGTTCTAGGTCAATTAGGAGAGATTTTACAACCAAATATACCTAGAACGTCCGCTGGTGTCATTTCGACACCAAGACAATTTATTATAAATAGCTGTCGTTTAGCATAAGATAATTCACTAAGTGAATACCATTAGTAAAACAAACTTTCTGGAAGTAATATTGCACATTTATTTGACCTGGAATGGAGTGTTATAGGGTTCGATTCGTAAATGAGTCAGTTATACTAAAATCGCTGTGTCTAAGTGTTTCGTAACATAGCATTTGCTTGTCTGCTCACAAAAAAAATCATTCAATTTTTGAGCTTTGTGGGAAAAAACCTGAAACGAAGACTCGTAGAAAAGGTCTAAGCACTGATGAAGTAGCTAATTTGTGGCGAGAGCTTTCTGAAAATGAATCGGATGGTGGTTATCCGTCTTGCTCTAATTTAGATTCTGATGAAGACATAAAACTGAGTGAAAGTTACAGCGAAGAATCTGAACAAAGTGCAGATGTAATTGATAATATTCCAGTAAATCCTGATGTATATATGTCGCTAGGGATGGCACAGAAAGGATACCACATAATAGTAATGTTCCTGGCAGTTATACAACTTGAAATGTTCTGCGACAAAGCAGTGGTCTAACAAGCCTCGCGAAACAATATCTAACGTTAGTTTTTTTCAATAATATAAAGGATCATAATATATGATAAATACATGAAATAATATTAAAAAGTCTTAAAACTAAACCCTACTGAAGAGCGTGTCCTGCAATTATTTAGTTATTACGTGTCGAAACGACACCGGTGGACGTTTGAGGGTAATCAAAATCCCGGACGTTTTAGAAATAACGTGCAATCTTCTACACAGCTAGTTTTCGGTGGAACTTGGGTTCGAACTCATGACAGGCCGGTTACAAATTTGTGACCATGAGCTAGTCGATAGGAATTTCTAACTCGAAAGATAAGCAATGTAAATTACAGATATTAATCAGAAATATTTTTGTAAGATAAATACAAATAACTTTCTAGAATAAGGAAAAAATTTACAGAAAAGCATATGCGATGTAAACATTAAATTTTCTTTATGCTAATGACAACCTTATGCATGAAAATAAGCATTATTATATGAAAACACAATATTTAATTTTAAATTAAAATTTAGTAAAATCAAAAAGAGATAAATAAGAAACTTAACCGTGTTCTACTGAACCATATGGATCATAGTTCCGGTGGATTTTTCGAAAGAGACAATATGAAAGATATACCAACGCTTCAGCTATTATTACAAGAAAAAGATCTTCGATGAACCGAGACATACCGCCCTGTTTGAACCTCGATAAATAAAGAAGAGGCAGAAAGAATACGTTCGCGGTTGAAAGTCTTTCTCCAGTTAAGGGGCGTGCCTCTTATTAGTAGGGTTCAGCTTTTTAGCGTATTCAAATAACCGTGTCATCGAATGCTTCGCGGTGTAGATGAATATGAGAAACATAATTACTCATTATTCCATTTGCAACAAACTTAGCTTCATAAAATTTGTTGACAGAAAAAAAGAAATAAAACTTTCAAATTTATCAACTTTTAAGATCACTGGACACTTCAAAAGCAATACTTTGAAACAAAATGATTTAAAAATTATTAAGTTGGGGGTCTTCAACCTTTCATGTTCGAGGGCCAAGCTAATAAATCTACAGTGATCCGCGGGCCACATCAATAAATCCAGTGATCTGTGGTCCACACAACTGTCAAAAATATATTATAGTCAAGAAATTTATATAAAAAAAAAAGAGATTTGTTTAACAAGACTACAACTGATTCTAAGGGAAGCGATGGTGTTATATTATATATATAGCTACATGCATTTATACATTTAATTTAAGTAAAAAAACGTGGACAATACACTTAACTAGATATTAAGTCACCACACAAAATAATAATAATTTCAGTTACAGTACCTGAGAGAATATTAACGTCGCACTGATTAACAACACGAGGGCTTTTGGCGACGGTCCGCGTAATTTCACAGTACCCGAGTAAAGAGAGGTGGGTACTTACGTATTATCGCAACCTATTGGCGACATATGAAACGAAACACATGACAATCAATTCAGGGCATACGACAGGTGCGAAATTGGAGGTTGCCAACTTGGCGAGTTATCTTGAACGTTGGCGATTGTTGTGATACTACTTAAATACCGAGAGTCTGACCATTCTAAAGTTTTATTTAATCGTATACACTCCCAATAACAGAGGGGCTAAAAGATTTTTCTCAGTTAAAATTCTGCATGAATCATTTTTAAAAATTAAATTCATAACTGATAAAAGCAGATATAACTAGTGTGATATTTCTTTTTCTGTAAATTTCAGCCATAATAAGAGAAGCGATCTTTTTATTATTTAATTATTTGAAAGATTTTCAGAAATGTTCTAATTATATTTATTGTATAATTTAAATCAAGAACAAGAATCAGATTTTTCTTTAAAAAAAAGAATATCCATAATAAATTTAAATTAACCAACAACATTTTTACTGATGCATTTGTATGTTGTTTTAATACATAGTAGTTAAAAACTGAGTATCAAATATTATCTTTATCTGGCCATTCTACATATTAAGAGTTATTTATCGGTTTGTTTTAAAATAAAGTAAAATTTTGTAAAGTCTATTCAATCTATTATTTAGATCCAATCTTAGTCTTAGTTTAATCTGGGTGATTTATTTCACATGCTAATTACTCCTTTAAAAAAATATCTAATTTATTGGGCTAAAAATTTTTACATGCTCATTTTATTTTCAGTTATATTCCTTGACAGGAAAGAAAAATACAACTCAATTTTTAATTTTTGCCACTTTGCACTTTTCAAAATCTTATAAGTATATAATGAATCCTATTTTGACCTTGACATTTCATAGCTTAATTGATATAATATATTCTAATAATATATAAACTATTTCAAGTAAATTCATAGTATTTTTAATTTTACAAAATGCAAATTAAAAAACATGTGCATACCTTATGTCATTACTTTTTTTGTAACGTACAGAACACTATATAGAAATACAGCATATGTATTTAGGTTAATATATTAAGAAAATGCAATTTATATAACATTGATATCAAACATTAAATGTTTTGTCAACAAGAAACAGAATATTTTCATACAATTATTAATGCTAAAAACACAAATTTTGTATTTTTGACTTTTCTGTATTCATAAGAAATGACAAAAAAATTGAATTAACAATAAAAATATTATGTAGAAAAATATATACAAAGATGATGTAACATTTACCCCAAGTTCATTAATTTAATGTGACATTGTTACATTTTGCAATAAACTTTAAATTTTCTCGAACACAAAACTTTAAATGCAGAATAATTCTCCTTTGAATATTTATTTTAATCCAAGAGAATGACAACAATGTCTGTACTAAAAACATATTCAATATAAAGTAGTCTTTATATTAATGAAGAGAATTTTTGTTTCCTCACAAACTGCAAAAACAATACTACAAGAATGATGACTTCCTTAAAAAAAATTTTATATTTCCTTAATGTTATTAAAATATATGAATAAAAAAGAATTGATAGAGTATTTAAAAAGTTAACTTTTTAAAAATAAGAAAGATTATAATGATTAAACGTTCTATGAATACCTAGATCTTAGTGTAAGAAAAACAGCAATAGCAATCTAACAGTAATTATTAAAATATGTATTGATTAAAACTAATATAAATTAAAATGCATACACAAGGCTCTAAGAGATTTTACAAATCATTTTCCATATACAATCTGTATTTAATATGTGGTATTAGCTTGTAGATAAAATAAAGAACTTTGATAAAAATGTATTTTTTGATGCAAGATTTTGTAATAAGATTGATTAAAGCTGTGTAATCTTTTAATACTTTACACTACACATAGCATTAAAATCAAATATCCAGTTAATCTCGTTTGTTATATTGCAGAAAGAATGGGATAATAAATTATAAAAACATTTATTTTAATACTTAACATATCAATTGGTAACACATTTCTAATGTCTTCGAGTATTAATATTTAATTAATAATTTCTAACAATATTCTGCATATTTCAATTTGATGCAATGCTGAAAAATGTTCTTCCAATATCAAGAGCTTCTCAAAAATTTAATGTATATTACTTTAAACATTATTTTCAAATCTCATAAAAATTTCATGACATGTAATGTCTTGGAAACAAAAAATAAAGCTACTTAGCATCTTCATAAATTATTCGAAAAAGTTAGGATGAATAAATGCACCAAAAAATGTCGAAATGTGTTAAGAATAACAATCTACAGCATTATAAATACTCTTAAATACTTCAACAAAGCGAAAAAATCATAACTTTCACAGCAGTTTCCACGATTAACCTTTTGAATGATATCAGTAAACAACTACAACATGACGCTAATCTCAACAGAAAACAAAATAATACCTACGAAAATGACTCTTCTCAGAAAAAAAGAGGAATTGTCAAGAGTTTGCCCTTCGAAACACACTCGGCGGCAAAACCGCTCAACATACAGATATATAAAATAGCATCGTCTCATGAATTTCCTTTAAAAGACACAAAATCACTCAAAGATTACTTACCAATGGATTGAAGAAGAAATATTACAAATTAAAATCCAGCACGTGATTATTCCGTACGAGAGATAAAGCATTCACTCACAAAATTTACGTCTGACTGAACAGAACGCTCTTCACTCAACCACTGAATTCCAATGTTTGAAGCAAGCCACTTCCGCCGACACCAAGTGACAAATTGATTGCTATTCTTTGTTGACAGCGGAAACGGAAAATCAAAGTGGCGCCATCTCTCGTGCATTTCTTAAACTTATTCACACAAAAAAAATGTAATTGTTTTTGCATTCTATATTTGAATATTAGTTTGTAAATTAACTAAATAAAACGTTAATAATACGTTTG
Source organism: Trichonephila clavata (assembly GCA_019973975.1). Taxonomy (NCBI): domain Eukaryota; kingdom Metazoa; phylum Arthropoda; class Arachnida; order Araneae; family Nephilidae; genus Trichonephila; species Trichonephila clavata. The sequence goes on along the minus strand of BMAO01014124.1, from coordinate 25,916 downwards.
GTATTAGATTTGGTGTTTTTTAGGAATTGAAGGATTAAAATACTTTACATATCTGGTATGAGTTTATACATATTATAGATAATATTTTTCATATATATATTGCATATTTCATTTAATTATTTTATAGTAATATAACATTTTAATTAAGAGTTATTTTACGAGCTAAAAATTCAAAAATTCCAGCAATTTCCTTTGAGAAGTAAAGAAGCTTATTTTCTCTTGTAAAGAAAAATGGCTCACATTTTCAATTGAGAAAGAAATAGTTATTACCTTTACCAAATTTTGAAAACATAATTACATTTTATACGAAAAATAGTTAGATCTTCAAAATTTTATGATAAATTTGGAACTATAGTTTATAGACTGCTTCTCTATCATTAAATTAATTACATTTTTCTTAGTGTTGCGAATTTCACGTGGGAAAAAAAAAACATAACACATATTTCTCTTGATTGTATTAATTTTGACTAGAGAACAAAGAACACACGGAACACACAAATCTTTTAACGGATTTTCACAAGAAACGTAATTTAAATTTTAATTTATACTGACCGTGAGAAACTTTTACTGACCTAATACGAGTTTCAAGTATGAGAGTTTAGAGTGGGGTTGTCTCGAGTTGAACTGCATTTTAGATCTATTATTCCCAGAATATTTTTCTTTAAAAAAAAAAGTAGGTATTCAACTTTTTGAGGTTAAAATAAAACTTTAAAATCACGCCAAATTTGGCAATTTTAAGGGATTCGATAACGATTTCGTTCGAACAATTATCGCAGTAGTTTCAGTAACCCTTAAAAGGGTGTTGAGATATTTTTAGAAGCAATTGCTCCCCCTTCCCCTCCCCCCAATGCCCAAAATCGCCAACTTGCAACTTATATTAAACATAGAGTTTTGTTTTCTACCGTATCCAACAGAAAGATTGCAGATTCTTTCATTTATCTACAACTGTTCGTACTCATTGCTCAGATAGTAAAATTGTAATTTACATGTATATTATGTAGTTCTATTTTTTCTCAATGTACTGTAAGCAAGAAAAAAGTAAATTTCAAGTCTTTATCTTTGCATTTTAATTTAATACTGCAATTTATAACCATAATATTGAACAGGACTCCCTGCCTTTTTATTGTAGGTCACGTATGCGAGATAAATAAATTTATGGAATCATCACGAAAACTTTTTTTATATATAGAGAGAAAAAATAAATTAAGAGCCAAGATCAGGTGACGAGGTGGGCAAATGAGTTGGCACCCTACTTTACAACTTTCAATCAAATTTGATCGTTCTATGCAAATTTTGCAAAGATCAATTTTAGCCCCAACAAGGTTATGTTATTAACACTGAACAAAAAAACACTTAAACTGAATGGTATATTGCAAAATTTTTTCGCTGGCAAAACATACATTTAAAATTAAAATTCATTATTGGTGAAAGCAGTCGTGAAACAAAATTGAGAAGTAATGAGATGCGGTCAATTCATTGCTAGCTAAAACAATAATACCCCACTTAACAGCTAAAAAAAATCCCCGCGAAAAAATATATTAACAGAGATGAATACAATTCGTGAAATGCTTGAACTTGGGAAAAATGCCTTTGAAACAAATCATTCAGATGTATAGGATATCCGGGGGAAAAAATCTCTCAATTACGAGGCTGAATCCTCTGTAATTAATATCAGGCGGAAATGTTATCAACAATAATAAGAGATTTCATTGGATTACAATATGTTTCAAAGCTTCATCATTTCCTGACGGGCAACTTGAAAAGAAAGAAAATAGGTGGTTTCGCGATTAAGTAAATTATTTTTTGGTGTTTTTTAGTAATGGAATCTTCATCTCTCTCCGCAGAATGTAACTATGTTTTAGATATTTTTTTTTCCCTTCATTATATAAGCAGTTTTAGGTAGCCAAGACAAATTTAGGTATGTATTCAAATATCAGGAAAATTTATGAACAATAGGCATTTTGTTTAGGTTTTAAGCAATATTAAGCTATGGTTGTTATCTAAAAATAATCTTAATTAAAGTGTAGAATGGGGGCGGGCTTGGCGATGTGTTTTTTTGGCGACCAAAATCGATCGCCAAGCTACTTCATTTAGCGATTGGGGTCCGGAAGCCAGAATGAATTCGTGATCTCACCATAATATTGATATAAAAATCGCCAAATCGAAAGCCCCCCCCCCCCTATACTACACTTAACGTATAAGCGTTTAGAAACAATTCTTTTTTCCTGCTACCTTTTGCGATAGAGAAATTTTTAGAACTTGATTCATAGAAAAATCAGTTATTTACGTGTTAGCACCACCGCAGCCAAATTAGCAACACTCGAATCGCATCACTTTCTACCAAAATCCGACTCCAATTGGTGTTTTTTTCATACAAAACACGTTAGAATCTTTGTTGTTTTGATATCAAAATACGATTCGCGCGCGTGGCGCCAATTTGGTTGCAGTGATGCTAATACGCGAGCACCCGATAATTTCATCCGCGCGCGCGCGAATTTGTCATTATTATTTAAAATTATTAATTTCGTTTTAGGGATGTCTAATAATGTATTATTACAAGACAAAAACTTTAAAATATAATGCATAGCTTGGGTGGGGGGAGAAAAGTTTCGAGCAACAATATGAGTATTTTATAAAAGAGCTGGAAAAACGAATGAGTTGTCATATCGAGGATTTAAAAATGCAATTGAATAGTTTCAGTATAAGTCAAGATGGGAGCAAGCGTGTAGAATAGAAGAAAAACTTATTAAATTGAATAAAGAGTGGCTTAAGACGTCACATATTGAAAGCTCTATCCCTAAAAAAGTCAGATGATAATGCAACAGTTGATGACGATGATAATGATGAAGATGTCGTAGCTTATCATATCCATCCGACTTAGCTTAAGGTATCCATCCGACTACCCTAAAATTGTGAATTTTGCCAACCATTGCCAAATTTATTTATGATTTTATTTTACAGGCTTTCTTATTTGCTTTATAAAAATACCAAGTTTATTATTTTCCGTTCACTAGAACAAAAACTACAAGTGCTTTAGTAAAAGCAGATGCCATTACTTTAAGCAAGATGTCATACTTTAAAGCACGTCTTACTCGAAATGTGTGTGTGTGTGTGTTTTTTGAAAATATTCAAACGGGGCCAGCGAATGCTCAAAGAGTTTTGAAAATAACTATCTGAAATTTTTTGTGCATGTTCTGTATAATAGTAGAAGTGTTTTAACCTTCAGGTTTATCAGTCACTGTTTTATTACAAAATTTAAAGATCCTTATGTTAATATAATCACTGCATTTTAAGCAATTTCATATAATATCTTAGATAAAGTGTTCTAGTTTTTGTAAATATTAAAATATCTCTTATCCTGAAGGTCATTTCAAAACTGAATAACAAAGCAACACATCAGAACTGAAAATTTGTTTATAAACTTTTGGTTCAGAATGGGCCCCGTTCATGATATTTTTTGTAAATTTTTACCCTTTTTTTTCCATTTTAGTAATGATAATTTTTTTTTCTCTTCTTAATTTCAACATACTTTTCTTAAAATGTACTAAACAAATCTTAAAAAAAAAAAATAGTCCTTATACATCTTTATTTTTTTTAAAAAAAGTTGTTGCAAGTAGTGGGATACCTTAAGTAATAAAATATTACTCATAATGAAGTAATTTTTGAGTACTTATAGATAAAAGTAAATAAATTATTTGGCTTTTTTTTTAAAAAAAATTCACAATTCCATACTTTATATCAAAATTTATAGTGAAAACTAACATTTGCCACTATATTCAGAGGCTAACAAACTATATAATATATATTACTTTTTTTGTGGGAAAAAAAAACTAATTTAATGTTCTGTTTTTTAATAAAAAAATAATGCTCTTTACCCCAAAATTTTTTTCTCTAAAAATATACATGTCTATGAAAACATATGATCCACTTTAGATCTCACAGCTTTAATTTATTTGATAGCAGTTATGGGGGGTCTCCTGCCTCAGTGTGGGACAATATTAAATCACTGAAGTACCCCAGACAATAAGAAATTGAATGAGTAGTTTTTCACATGAACTGGGTACCTGTAATTTGTATAGGCTCTGTCAGCACTGAATGTTTTTCACAGTTATATCGCTTTTTTTCTTCTTGGGAATAAGATAAAGAAGCGTGTTTACATCTCCCGTAGAATATCTTCTAGCAGAATCAATTATTTAAGAATTTCGGCAGTTTGGGCTCGAAGGTCGAAACTGTTGTGTATTTCCTGGTATGACAGGCCGCGTGTCTTCGCACAGGTGTTCCCGAGAGATGCCGCATTACCATAACCTTGACACGCGCAATTGGCCTAAGATCGGCAATTTCCAAGTTGAGAAGTTATCAGAATTTTATGATTCTTCTAATGATACAAATTAACACACCTTCCTGCGACTGTGTTAAAATATTATGGGAGAAAAAAATTTTGAAGTTTTAGCTAACAATTACGGCAACAAAAAAAAAAAAAAGGAAAGACGACTTATTAAAAAGACGAAACAGATAAAAGCTATGGCAAAAAAGAAAAGTTACAATGTACTCAGTTTGAAATTCACCCTTCCCAATTAACTAAATATTCAAGAAATTATTTAATTTGAATTTCTGAATCAATAAATAATTATACAATAACGATTTCCAGTTTTTTTTATACCTATGAATTCCGTAAACACACATATATAATGTTGATTTTTTTTCACACACGCATGCAAATATAAATTAATTTTTCTCTTAATTAAAAGCTAAGAACCAAAAGGTGCAAGTTTGTGACCGATTCTGCTAAATATTATCTCATTGAAAAATATAAGCCACTGCATGTAAATAATTTGATAAACATAATGCCTCCATTTAAGTACAAACGTGGAGAGGAAGTTTGGATTGATTGATTAACTATATTCTTCAAAGATACGTGAGGGTCAGTGGCGATGAACCTCTATCAAGGGATGAATGAGCTAGTCAGTATTTATTAACATCGCTCTATAAAACCATATGGGCCTATTGGCGACGAACCATTTAATTCTAATCCACAATCAAAATTGACGAGGACGACACTCTCATCTAACTTTCGTACCATGCCAACGTGAGGTCTTTGAGCCACAACGGATTTAATGTACATCAGCTCCTCTACACGGTGGGTCTTCAGTGGCACTAGGGCTCGAACTTATGACATGCTGGTCACGAATTGGTGACCATTACCACTAGGCTACCTAGGTCACAACCAAGTAATAAAGATGGCACTTGAATTGTCGCACTCCATTCTCCAAACTTCTACAATACACCAAACGAGAGGACTTAAGCAGCCTTGACCGATTTAACGTATTCAGTCTGGCTACACGGCAGCTTTAGTGGCACCTGGAATGCGCCAACTGGGCCCAGGCCCAGAGCCTCATCTCGTTCTCGACTCAGCCTTAATAAGATCACGATTCAAATAATTTCAAGAGTCAAATGTTATTTCCGGTTTTATTCTCCAAAAACCTGGGAATTTCGGACGATGTGTCAACTGGGTACATGTGATGACCGTCGTCCACGCACAGGCCTAGGCCTACCACCATACACCATTATTACTCATTCAGTCAAAAGGCGGCAGTCGGTCGAGCATGTTAGTGCGATTGTAAGTCATGCACATTCATTTGTTTTGGGTTATTGTTTGTACGAGTTTTTGATAGCGTATGCTATGTTATGTTTACTTTTAAGGGGTCACAAGTGGGGCCTACATTTGTGTAGGGGCCCAGGGACTCAAGAAATATTAAGGCATCCCTGGCAACAGGACTCGAACCCACAGTTTAACAGCAATAACGCCGTTCAAACAATAGCGCACACAGGAATTTTTCAAGGGAGAGGGGTTCCAAGGTGCAAAGTCCACTGTTCTCGTACCATGCTTCAATATGCCGCCCAACATATTCTTTTAATTCTGTCGATTTTCGGGAACAAAAAACAGTAAAAAAATTAATAAATGAATAATTAGCGTTATTTAATAAAGTTAACTATTAAAAACAAATACTTATTTAATTTTTACGTACTATATACATAGAATTATAATCAATCGAAAAAAATCAAGGGCTTTAAGGAGGGAGAGGGTGCGGACCCCCAGGATTCCCCCCTAGTATACGCCACTGCGCTCAAAAGATGGCGGCAACCAACATACAGCTACAGCGCTCACGTGGAATTTAGGAAGTACCTACTCGTGTTCACCCCCTCCCTATCTGCTGAATGTAGGTGGGTCAAAATGTAGGCGACTGTTGCCAAAAGTCCAATATATAATTTTAACGCAGTTCTTAACCAGAAAAAAAAAACCCATGATATGATTTTATGACAACATGAGATCGTAAGATTTTATGACGATACAACTAACAAAAAACAAGTTCCCTGGAAAAAAAATATAGTAAATTTGAAAATACGTTCCTACTACAGAACAACACACTTTATATCGAATTTTTTCGCTTAAATTACCTGTCACTAAATAAACAGTTGAGAAAATGATTCTAAGAATCTTCAGATGACTCATCAAATAAAATAAAAACACTAGCACCCCCCCCCCTCCTCGTTCCTCAATTACATCAATTTAGCCTGTTGATGGATCATGTTTATGTTTCAAACGTGAATAATCATCAAACAGACACTCCCAACTCATTGTTTTCCCCACATTGTCTTTAGTGAATGAATATCTAAGAGACCGCGGGCCGAAACACATCTCTGGAGAAGCTCTGGGAGAACATACCTGGACGAAATACGGGCCTGGGGCCCGAGGTGATGGATGGGCTACAGAGAGATCCTGCTGTCGGCGGCCCTAACCGACTTCCCGTGACCCGGTCATGGTCAAGGGAGAGAAAGACACGGGCGTAATGATATGCAACAGGAACATTGCCACTAAACAAATTCGTCGATAATCACCCAATTTATCAACTGTCGGTGTTTAAAAAAACGAAAATTATCATCTTAGGGTAGGTCTTTGACAGCATTAAAAAAATTATAGTTTTTTTTTAAACTAAAAAAACACGCTTTTATAGTGAATCGAAATAAAAAGTAAAAAATAACTCTAAAGAAGAATAAAATGATTAACGAGAAAATTAATGTCATTGTGGTAAAAGCGTGGAGGTCCTTTCTACTACATTTTTACACTAACTCCGCATTTCGGAATAGAACTTGTAAGAAATTATAACAATATAGAGCACCCACGCTTTTACCCCAATGAAAATTTCTCGTTAGTCATTTCATTCTTATATTAAGAATTATTTTTTACTTTTTAGCTCGATTAACTATAAAAAGCGTGTTTCTTAGTTTTTTAAAGCTATAATTTATTTTTAATTTTTTAGTTCAAACTGCAATAAAGGCGTGTTTTTTTTAGTTTTTTATACTATCATTTATTTTATTTCCATTTTCAGTGAGTGAATGAGTAAATATTAACGTCGCACTGTTCAGCTACACGAGGGCTTTTGACGACGGACCTATAATTTTGAACCATGGTCAAGTGACGAGGGGACGACACCTGAGTTGGCACTTCTCCCCGAACTACACACCAACAGGAGGACGTTTGAGCTCTCGACAGATTTGACGTGCATCACTCCCCTACACGGCAGGTCTTCAGTGGTGCTGGGCTCGAACTCTTAACACGCTAGCCATGATCCGATTCTTTGAGCACTTGGCTACCGTGGCCACTTTTCCATTTTCAGAAAAAGTGGCAATTGTTTGACTAATGGCAAGAAATTGCTGACGCATCCTCCCCTTTTTCACATAAAGCACTTTTTTTGTTCGTTGTATTTGTATTAACCATGAGCGTTTTCCCTTTAGGGTTGTAACTTAATTTTTCAGTTGCCAAATCGTTAATCCTGATAATCTTGATCAGGACAATGGAACAAAATTATGAAATTATTGTATTGTCTTCGATCCTTGACCAGTGGGCAAAATCTCGAATTAATCTGATCTTTTAAAGTGGGTAAAAATAGAGTTCCTGAATTTCCGTTACATACACAGATGTGGCTAATAAAAGTGTATAAAAACCGAAATGCATCTTTCACAATGAACATCACGCGAGATGAGGATGGAGTCTTTATTGTAACGAAAGACAACATCAAGAATCACAGACATCTAGACAAGAATTTAAAATTTAATGATGATCAGCATACGTAGAAATCCCCCCCCCCTTTGAAGTGGAATATTGAGAAGTAATTGGAAAAATTTAGATTTATATTTGTCATAACAAGCCATGAATAGAAAAAGAAATTCATGCAGTAGCAATTTATTTTCAGAAGTCCGCTGCATAATTTGAATTTATTGAAGGGTCACTGTCGGTTCCATTCATGATAACGCGCGTGCGCTACATAAATCAATAAGACATATGCCAACTGATAATTATTTTGCAAACCAGTTTGGCATAAAAAGATTTCCATAATGATTTAATGAAACCGAGCTCTCTTAAAGAATGTTTAACTTCATTTTTTAAAAAAAAAAAAATATATCAGACTTAATTATTAAAGATTTCATTTCAATTATGTAGCTAGGTGAACAACTGAGTTTTAAGAATTTACATTTAGGAATAGGAACTCCTTTTATAAACACCTCTTTTCACATTAACATTCTTTTCATTTCTGTCTCGCATACTTTCGTGGCCGCGGTAGCCTAGTGGTCAAGGTATCGGACTCGTGACAGGCGCAGTGGCGCACACAACGGGGGTGTCCTGACAACCCCCCCAAAGCCTTTGAGTTTTTTTCGACTGATTGTTATCCTATATATATAACGTAAAATTTAATTAAGTACTTGTCATTAACAATTTATTTTATTAATTAATGGTAATTATTAATTCAATAATTTATTTTTTTACTGTTTTTTGTTAACGAAATCGACAAAATCAGATGAATCAATTGGTGCTGTCTTAAGGTTATGATACAAGTTGGAGGGCTTTGTCCTACACCAATATTGAAAAGTTAGGCCTAAAGCCAACCACGTGTAATTTGCAACCAAAAGAAAAATAAAATAAAAATAGAAAATATGAAAGGAAATGAATCCTAACAAAATACAAATAAAAATAATTTTGAAAAGAAATAATGAAGCAAAAACTTACATGAAAAAATGCAAATAACCGGAGAGCGGGAAAAACTGTACGTACGAGAACAATACGCTAAATGATCGTTAAAAATGACGTGTTAAGTTGGTAAAACCAGATGCAAAAATTAGTGGCGCCACCTGGATAGTTTTTTTGTAATTAAACAAAGCAAACTAAAACAAATTGAAAATAATAAAAAACAGAAGGAGAAAAAAACAAAGAATACTTAAACATTGAAAAGGAGAATTAGAGAGATAATTTAGAAACATATTTAAAAATGAAGTTACTTGGATAGTTGTATTCCAAGCAATTATTGCGGAATAGCTTAAAATTATTTTGCTTAACATTATCTGTGACTAAATCGTTATTTCTTTTTATAAAATTCAAGATGATATTTCTAAAAATAGATAGAGAGATGTAGGTTACTTTCCCAAAAAGGCATTTTAATAATGTTAAAATCAAAAGAGTCTCTTTTATCAAAAATATTACTAATTAGTTTATTATTCTTAACAATTAATTGTAGGTCTAAAAAGTTTGCAGAGTCATTATTATAATTGGTTTTTAATAATTTCAGATATTGGGGATAATATTTAAAACTAGGAACAAAATTTACTATATTACTAAAGATGATTAAGTCATCTATGTATCTAAAAAAGTAACAAGAATCGATACTAATGTTATCATATTCATAAAAGTGCAGATAAATATTGGCTAAACAGTTACTCGCAGGTCCTCCTTGTGGAAGACCTTTAATTTGCTGATAATAAGAGTTATTGTGAAAAATATAATTTTCATATAGTACTAGATGAATAATTGAAAGATATTTATCATACTTAATTAGTTTATTCAAAGAATATTTGTTATAGGCTATTTTGAGAATTTTAACCATATCCCCAATATCTATGGAATTAAATAAATCTTCAAAGTCATAGGTGTGAATAGAAATAATTTTTTTATCTTGCATGCACTTAATGATATCCAAGCTATTCTTAACTATAATCGAATTATCAATACTGTCTAATGTGGATTGAATAACCTTTTGTAGCTTTCTACCCGGAAGTGTAATATAAGTTTTAAAGCCGTTTGTTATAGTCCTAAATTTAATAGGATATATATACAGTCTTCTACTCAATCCAACTAGACTAACACTTCTTGGTTAGAATCTTTTACAAGGACTTAAACCAATTCTGGTAAGCTTCACCTTGTAACTATCTTAAACTATCTATCTGTTAGCTAAACTTCTGACTTTCTTACTATTTGTTTGCCTATTCTCTCAATGCCAATTCTCTAACTATTCACTTCACATCTAATCCACTCACAATTCACTAACTCGCGAAAAAGGAATATATATAATAAACTTAATTTGCATATCACGTTTCCTTCTTTTAGGAGAAGATTGGTTAAAATTTGCTGGCCCAAAAGGACTGTTAGTGGAAGGTCGCGTATAGATCCGTCACATATATGTTTAATAAGAAATACAAAGGGCAAAAAGTAACGACCTTTCTTTAGCAGGACTCCGGATTCGCGAGCACGCGAGCTTCAAAACAAGGCTGTCCATTGCCTTCGTTTTTTAATTATTTCGAAATTTATAGAAATCGAGTTCATAGCACATAAATAAAAGTTCCCACACCTCAATAAATGATTCGAGACACATGTTAACAGTTTTGTGAATCAAGGGCACAGGGCACCGACAAAATAACATTCATTCAATGGGAAAAACTACTTTTTTCAATAAAAGAAGGAGATGTTTACGTCTATTGGACGTTTTAAATTGACTTCGCGCCGAAAGAAGCAAGAGAAGATGTCGACCTCTGAATGGTTTCCATTAGCAGAAAACGTTCGTTCTTTTCCAGTCCAGATCTGACCGAAAAAGTCATTTTCCGATGGGAATGGGATCCGTGACCCCGTGGGCGCCGCCAGAGTGCCCAGCCCCGGGGTGAAGTATGCGCCCTCGCTCGCGTTTGTCACTCTCGTCTGTGATGAGAATATCCGAAAAGCCTTGTTTATGGAAGGCGGAAGGAACACCTCTCTAGGTGCAGCACCCCTCGAGGGGTTTAATCGGCCAAACGATAACAAAAACTTCTCGCGCTTTTCCTTCCTGATTTGAGGAGAAAAAGTAAAAACGAGTTTTTATTTTATTGATTAACCGAGCAAAATACAATTGAAAAATCAGGTGACTGAATTATTTCAAACAGTATAAGTACAGTTAAAAGCAAACTGATAAATTTTGCAATTGAAAAAAAGGCCGGAAGTTTACAGTGGAGTATGGTACACCCTCGCACTGCGGGGGGGGGCAGGGATTCTAAGGGGCCCAAAGCCTGACTGGCGCCAAGCAAGTATTAGGGTTTGGGGCCCAAAACCTGACTTTGAAGGGGGAGGGCCTAATATTCTTCGTTACGCCCCTGGCTGTTTGGTTTGATTAAACATTGCTTATTGGAGAGGGACAGTCTACATAAGTTTGAACTATAGTCAAATGACGATGAAGTCACCAATTTTAGTACCACCTCAACTCTTCCACACTTATAGGAAATAATTCCATTTAATGAGTAGCTACCCCAATTATTCCTAATTGTGGATTTTTCGTAGAATTGATACAATCTCGAAGCTTTATTTGGAGATCGCCAGCCACTAGTTTTAAGTATAATAACTTTGAGACTATAAAATGATTATTGTCGAAGGATATCGTAATTGTAAACTTCAGTCAAGATTTGCTTTTTCCTTTCTTTTTTTTAATTAATGTCGCACTTTGAAACAACATTAAGATTATTGGCGACAGACCTCATAATTTTGAGCCTCCGTCAAGCGACACACCCCACTCTCCAAACTTCAACATTACACCAATGAGAGAACACATCGATCCTCTAAAAATCTACGTTACCTTGCATCTCTTGTGATTTATTGGAATATAAATATGTTATTATATTCACTTAGTTCACAGGAGCACGGCATAATATATATTGAATAAAATCATTACGCATTAATAACTAGGAAGAAATACTGATATATTATCAAATGCTTCATGTTAAATTCAATCAAGTTCCACAGTTACAAATCAAAACCATTACTCTTAAGGTAGCCAAAATTGTGTTCATTTTCGCCATCCACCTCCCTGTGATATTCATCTCGAGGTTCTCGTACCTTCGGTCTCATCGAAAGCACAATCAGATACATGTTAAGACTTCTTAGGGATCTGGGCCCCACTGTAAAAGTAGGCCTCACCCTGGGACCCTTTTAAATAAGCAGTATACAACGTACGTTGCCAAATACTCAAATGGTAACCCGCAACAAATGAATGCGTTGGACTCACTATCTCACAACCCTAGGCACAAACCAAGTCAATTGACTGCCGCCTTTTCACTAAATGTTAGTGTATATAGATATGCCAAAGCCTAGACACGAGTGGCACTCATGACAATAATGCAGCCTTGCATCTGTTGCCATTTGGCATCCAGTTCGAAATTCAGAGAACACACATGTCCGGGAATAACTTCGAACGATTAAAAATATCGGTAGGCTTGCCTTAAAACATCTCTAGTCTTGCAAATACATTAGAAGTTGTAATCAGAAGTGAAGTGTACACAAGGATGGGGTTATAGACAGTGCCGGATTATCCATAGGGCGTTTGGGGCGGGCGCCTAGAGACTTGGATAAACTGGACTAAACCAGATTTTCTGGCTATAAATATTTCGATCCGCCAGTGCCAAGGGGGCCTGTAAATCTTCTGCACCCAGGGCCTAAAATGTGCTTAAACTGTGTGTGTGTGTGGCACTGGTTATAGATTTTTAATTTATACTATAGAGGATATCCCTCGGCGCCTTCGCCTACGTGTATTTTAGAATTAACCCCACTCCACAAAGAGATAAGTATGTGTACACTACTGGTTATGATAGATTTATAAAAGCCAGAAGCGTAGCTACCGCCGTATCAGCCGTATAAAGGATACGGGCCCCCACTCTTCAGGGGCCCCTAAGATGTGTGAGCGAAAAATGCTAAGGATCCCCAGAAAAGAATTCCCCAAGGAATTTTGATACAGGGCTCACTCAGGGCCAGTTACGCCAATGATAAAAGTGGTAAAAAATTCAACAGTAGAATCTTATTTTTAGTCTGATAATTTTTTTATGTGTGAGATTCTTCGGGTTCACACATTTACATTCAATATGATATAAACATGCCAATAATGTAAAGTGTAATACGCACGTATTTTCAAAATGTGTACATCTAAATCTCGAAATACTACAAGAAAAGAAAAAAAGATCACAACTTACGATCCTCTATGGTGGCTGATCTATTAAATAGGTTATCGCACCTCTTTTAGCATTTGACAAAGCAGAGTACTAAACTTGGAAAAAATCAAAACTATCAGAGAATTTTTCGATTAAGAAAACGACATTATTACTATCTCGTGCCGGAAACATAAAAAAGGCGACAGAAAACATTCTTATTCAAGGACAGCACTCCCATTTGCAATTACACCATCGGAAACTGAATCTCTACGGTAGAAAAAGTTGTTCGATTCGAACAAAGCAATGGCTGCTCTCCCCATGGTTTGGTGAGGGTCGCGCCCTGCGCTCCGATGACTTTCCTTTTCGGAAGAAGGGAATACGAATTCCAAGGTCAATCAGCGCGGGCGGGCCCTTTGAACCCGAGCACAATTCATCTCGCTTACCTGCTCGGGGGCCCCCGACCCCCGCCGATCCTTTCCGGCACCACCCGAAAGCACGTGACTCTCACAAACAGAGGGATCGTAAATCAGTCGGATGCGTTTGACAACTTAACCTCTGTGGAGATTGCGTGAAAGTATTCTTCAATAATCCGAACGAATTAAGGTATAGGTGCATTCTTAGGAAACAAGAATAAAGATTAGTTTTTGACCTTCGTGAAAAGAGTTAACAGTCGGCTTAGCATACATATATATCTTATGTACTATGGCAAATGTACTTTGCCCTATACTGTCTAGCTACTTTCTTGCCTATGCTGGAACAATAATGTACATTATTAATGAGATTGTTATTATAAAAACTTTTCTATAAAGCAAAAAACAAACAGAACGACAAAAGTTGGTTTTCTATTTTCTTCTAGGACTGTCTGATAGCTGGTTAATCGTAAATTCAACAAGGAAATTCTTGATTCTATCACGTGAAACATGGAGAAAATACTGTGCAATAAATTAAATAACCTCAAAGTTCTTTTACAGTGTAATGTATATTCTAGTGAATTTCTTTGGGGGTGGTGGGGGAACAGGCTACAGAAATTTAATTAAAAAAAAAATAGAATTGATAATACATTCAAACATTTTTTTTTCTCTCGCCAGTATATATAAACTCAATAAGAAAGATCTGAGGGATTTTTTAACATTAGTATAACATGGACTTAAATTTAAATTGATTGTGTGTGTTAATTTGCGTTGTAGCAATTTGAGTGCTCTAGGCGCTGCGGACCTCGCAATTCTGATCTACTACATTCAGGTGAGGAAGAGGAATGGGCATCCCACCTCGAAACTTTCTCATTCTAATATATGAAAATTCAGTGCCAATTTATTCATTGGGTGCTTGAGGGGGGGGGTGCACAGGGGCCCGGAGGAGTCCAGAAGGGACCTGATAAGCTGGACCACATTTCCTGGTTATAAATTTCGATCCGCCAGTAACAAGGGGGCCTGTAATTCTTCTGCGTCCTTGGCACGAAATGAGCTCAAATCGGCACATTGAAGATTTTAAAGTTCCGGCAGGTTTTTAATATACTTTATCTATTACATTATGGCCTTTAGAAAATCGCAATTTGAAATCGTCATTGCGACTTCTTGACTCTACCCAAAATGCAACTATTCTCAAAAAATTGAAAGTCTGTTTAATTCTCTAAACTATGCTTTAGAGCTCTTAAATTAACCATATAAATTAAATTGAAACTGAAGAAAAAATATGGTATATGCGTCCTTCTTTCCGAACAAAATATAAAATTATTGTGGTACTTAAGTATTATACCGTCGACCAATTTCACAAAATCGTAAGTCATCGCCAAATGTTATCATCGTTTCTGCATAAGCAAGCAATGTCCCACCCATAAGCCTTCAGTTAGGTCATTGGCAAAGTTGGCGAAAGTTTAGAAGAACTAAGATATAGTTTGTTTTAATACCCATACTCTTGCAAATAAGCGAAAACATTAACTAGATTATTCAAGAGGCCTAATGCATCCAAAAATCGCGACAAATGAATCTTTATTGTAAACGACGTCACATAAATTGGCACAAGTACGAATCCAAATGATGTAACGCAGTTTTACGATTTTTTCTTGTTTCGACATTTTGCTAAACCCCATAGTTTTTCGGGTACTTAGTTGTTAGACCGTATTTTTTGAAATACTCCATTGCGGTCTCTTTTCCTAAGAAAATGTCCCAAATTCTAATATTTTTTTTACTACAAAAATAAGTATCTTCTAGCATGCGCAAGCAAGATTATGTTTGAACACGCGCGGGAACGGTAAAACCTATACAAATATTATAATTTTCGAGAATACGTGAACACACACACAAAAGGTAGTGTTTTAACAATTCGTGGGAATAGTTTTCCACTATTGGCTGTTTAACGCGGCATTTGGCGACGTTTTTCAATTTGATGGACTTTGGCGACGGTATAACATAAATACCGTTATTCTATTAATGGATTTTGAAGTAAACAAATATATCGAAAAATATGACAGAACCCAATTGGAAATGGTGATATTTACAAAAAATGAGTGCAAACAAATAGCCAAGAACAGCCAAATCTCAATTGCTATCATTATAAATATTAAATTGTTGCCAATGATGTTATGAAATTAGTATGAAGATTACTGTCATTAGCTTTTGCATTCAAAGATGTAAACACATATTAAGCCTCTTATTCGTTCATAATCACGAAAGCTCCCATATTGATAGGACTAAAGCGCCTAAATGAATCACAGTCGCTTTTAAACGAAGAAAGTAATGCATTCGCGTGTCGAACAGGAGGGTCGAAAGAGATAATGATGAAGACAAGATATTGGGCATTGTCATCATTATCCGAGAAAACCTAAGACGAAAGGTTTGTTGACCTTGGCCTTAATCTCGAACACGCATACAAGAGGAATCCCCCACCTGATTGGACGATTAAAACAAACACGGACATACATGCAAATATTTTGCGAAGAAATGCACTTTCAAAGGCTATGGCAAAATTAATGATTTCCTGAATGAAAATTTGGATGTATGAGTTTCAAATAGTTTTGGTAATGTATTCATTGTATGATTTTTCTCTGTGTTCGGTTTCGTTAATTTAAATTCATTTACGAGTACAGAATGTATGGATGAAGCCATGAATAGAAAGAGTGTTTCATTTGATTGCCATTTTAAATTTTCTTAGTGAATCCAGTTTCACATTTCAACTAACAGTTACTCGATGATAGAATTCGCAGTAACTGTGTGTGCCAGTTTTCAAATATTTTGGATTTCGTTCAACAACTCATTAAGAACTACTAATTGGCAATCAGTACGTTACTTTGTTTGGAACTGTGAGGAAGACTAACAAATTTCGTTTGGGTTCGAATTTACGTTTCATTAAATGAGTGATATTGAAGATTAATCTCGTAATTTTCAACCATGGCCGAGCAACAAGGAAGTTGCCCGAATTATTACATCATTTAACATCTATACATACCATTGCGAGAAATTAGCGCAGTTCCATTTAATGAACAGAGTCTTAACCAATATTCCGCAATTTTTGCTGGATTCGAACCCTCAACACGGCTTATCACTGTAACGGGTCTATCCGCGTATCTTTTACTAATCCTCTTGGGTAAAATTATTCTTTTTTACTGCGAGTTCTGTTGAAAACCTTTCTCGGTGAAGACGAGATTTAGGCAAATGAGTACTTCTATTTAAACGCTGGCATTAGAGAACGTGATGATGGTCGATGGTTGAGAGTCGACGGTTAAAAGTAGAGATTAAATTGTGGACAAGATTACGGACCAGAGGTCGTGTTGTTAAGCAAGATATTTAAGGCAAGATATTAAGCAATATTTCAAGCATAGGGGTCAAAAGCGGCCCAGTCTGCAGTTAAGTACATTTCTGTTAGTTGAATTAAGCCTATGCGATTGCCTCTTCCGCGTTCATTATTGAGTGCATTTCCTACCTTTAATGGTGTTGGCTGATTAAGTGAAGATAGTAATAAAACTGTCTTGTAAGTGCGCGTGCTATGGCTGATCTTTGCTCGAACCCCCAAACACCAACAACCCCCGGGCTGTTACAATAACAAGGGCAACCAAACTTTGCAACCATGATTACTTCATTATTGTAACGGCCATTTGATGAGGGAAATCACACCTATTCCTCAAGCAATTTAACCTTATAGGCATCAATCTTCTTTCGTGGGCCCTTGGCAACGAGTGCTTATAATTACTAACTCATGGCCGGAGTTGTCGAGTCGGAATGTCTCTGAAGACCCGTCATTGAGGCCCGTTAATATGTTGAAATTCAAAGTCTTCGAGTTGGAGTGGAGTGGATGCTTGGAGTTTAGGTGTCATCCTCATAGCTCGGTCGAGGTTCAAATTTATGAAATCATTTGCCAATAGCTCTAGTGTAGCTTCAAAATGTGGCGTTAAAAATTGAATCAATAATAAATTTTCGTACCAAGTCGCATGAAAAAGTAGAAATCGATATCGGGGATGTTTCAATCGAGCCTTGATTTCATAGAAACCTTGTGTAGAGAAATTAATGTTAAACATGTCAAGGCTCAAAGCTCACACTTTGGCGAAACGTTAGTATGAAGACTGGGGTGCCGGTTCAGATGTTCGACCTCGTCGTCTGAACGTGGTTTAATATTATGAGGCATACTGGATATGATTAAAGGACCTTGAATAGGGCAGAAACATGTAGCTGGAAAACATTTAATAAAATAAGAGACTTTAAATGAAAATGCAAAGGTCGATCGTCTTAATTCGACAGAACCTAAAATCGAACAAATAGCTCGCTAACCATGAAACAGATGACCCCAGTAACATTTTAGACGATCTCTTTAATTTAGAACGAGTCTTTGATGGAACTGGGACTAGAACTAATAAGTGGGATTGAATAGAGTTCGCACCCATGGCCACTGTGATCTTATATGCACAAGAAAAAAAATACATATTCAATGATTTCCCACACTTAGCATTTCGACTAAGCAATTCGAAATATAAATAACAATTTCACTTCCTTTGTTGAATAAAACGGGAGTGGAAATGTTAAGTCTTCGGGGTCAATTCATTTGGTGGAGCCCGCAATAGAAGGCTCAAGTTCAAGTTCAATTTAATTACTTTGCACGTCTAGGGGTGGCGAAAGTCAACGACCACGTGATACGAAACATTGCATTGGGATCCCGGTATCGCATTACACTGGTTCTGAAACATTTCTGGGAGCAGCCGCGATCCGTCTTCGTCAGGAGAAGACGGATGGATAAAAAACGAACTCCTGGAGATCGAACGTTCTCTGACCTCTGGAGCAGGGTATCGCTTTACAAGATTCTCCGCCCAAGCACCCATAGAGAAATAAAGCACTCAGAGGTCGACGTCTTATTTTCAAGTGCCCAACTACAGAGACTCCTCAAATGAATGAATTGTAATTCAGAGACCTCTTAGGAACCTGAACTTGAATTTTAAGTACAGTTTTCATCTTGAGCCAGACTACAAGTCCAGTGACATTTCCTTTTTATTTTTCCAAATTGAATGATTTAATTCTGTGGATGTGGCGATGGCAAGATAAATTTTCGAATCAGTGACCAAAACAAGTTGAATCGGAAACAATATGGGGTCAGGAGCGTAGCTACCGCTGCATCAACCGTATCAATGATACGGGGCCCGTAAGCTACAGGGACCCCAGCTTGCGTTCACCAGTGATTCTCAACCCCCGTGCAGTGGTACTAATGCGCCGCCAAATTTTTATTAAAATTTTCATTTACAGTAGGAGGAAAAGAACAAACCCGGAACCGAATCACTCGGCTTATTATTAGTCTGTAATTAATTACTCAAGAAACATTTTGTTGTCTTTGTCGTACAGATTTTATTTAACACTGAAAATGATCGAAAACTATTTTACCTAGTGTATTACAGATAAGTAAATTTTTTTTGTTTTGTTAGTGTGCGACGAAATTTTTAAATTATTAAAAGTGAACCGCAACAAAAATAAGTTGAGAATCACTGGCGTAAGCAAAACATCACCAAGTTATCAACGGTCCCATTAACAGAGTTCTTATTTTAAACCCATAACGTCGGTAATAAAAGCTGAATCACATAGCCTGTAGCAAGTACTCACTGGCAGGGACGTCTAAAGACTTTGAGGCCCTGGGCCCAAAGAAATCTTAAGATTTTCGGAGGCCCTGGGCCCCAATGTAAAAGTAGACCCTACCTGTAATCTTTAAAAGTAGACAATATATAGCATGTATTGTCAAATACTCGTACAAAAGGTAATTTGAAACAAATAAATGTGCTCGACTCACTATCTCAAAAACCTAGGCACAAACCAGCTCAACCGATGGCCGCATATTGACGAAATAAATCGAATGATTGTGTATGGTGTTAAGCCAAGACCTAGACATGGACAATGGTCATCACAAAATAATACAGTCTTGCCACTTTTGTCAGTTGGCATGCAGTTTGAAATTCCCTGTTGTTCGGAGAATATGTACGGGAATAATACTCGACCATTAAAATTATCCCGATTATGATCTAATAAAGACCGAATAGAGAATAAAATGAGGCCCCCATCGAGTGTGAGGCCCTGGGCCCGGGCCCAGTTGGCCAATGCCTTAAGACGTTCCTGCTCACTGGGCAGTCCAGTGTTTTTTCTTCTTCCAAATATTTAAAATACGCGCCCTCAAATTCCAAAAGCTTGCGAGTAAAAAGAAGCTTTGGAAAGCCAATTCACACAAAAATGCAGGTGCATTCTCTACACGATAAATTTCTATTGTTATTCATTTAAGTTTATTTAAAATAAATTTCGAGGATGGTTCCCCCCCCCCCTGAGATAACCGCATTTCAATAAAATTGTTTAAAAAATTGTTATTTTTTACTATTTTTTTCAAATTTTAAAAAATTTATTGCGTTTTCGCGTGCTACTGTTATAACTACGCTGTTTCACGGGTTGGCCACCTCTGGCTTACTGTGTAGGTTTTACAAGATTGCATTTGTATCAGTATGGGGGGGGGCAGTAAAAAACGTAGTGACCGGCGTTGTTGGGTGGACCACATAAGCAATTACGAGTGGAAAGGCAACTTGAGTCTAACAAAGGCAAACAGGAAAAGGCAATGAAATGGTAAGAATTAATAAGTTACCAAGCAGGGGGGGGGGGAGGAGATTAATATTGGTACTTTTAATTAAAAAATCTGACCTTTTGGTACGTTTAGCAATCATATCACCGTGAGATCCAAGAGTCGTGGATAACATTTTTAATATTATAGCCTAGAAAAGAGCAGAGGGCTGGAAAACCAAAGGCTTTTCCCTCAATAAAACTTTTTGGCACAAAAATCAACGAAGAGGGAGTCAGCTTTAACAAGTACAGGTTTAAAAAAATTTCTTTGAGAAAACTTGTGTTCAATTAAGATAACTAGATCTGTTGCAAAGATCACAATGTCATCATTTTCAACATTAATAAGTTTGATTCAATACGATTAAAGATAAAAAATAATTTCGGGATGTATACAAACAGCAACCTTCTATTCATTTTCTAGCGGTCCGCATAGCTTTGTTATTCCATTTACAACACAGCCGAATAATTACTAACAGTTTTTTAAAAACTTTACAAAAGTCTCTAATTCAGAGCAAACTGATCATTAAAATGTAGTATAAAGGTCAGTATTTCTAAGTATGAAACGATTTATTTAGTATGTCAACCCAAAATAGATGGAATTAGTCTGAATTTATTTACATGCATTTCCATTTAATCCAAGCAAATTTAATATGGTGCTGCCATCTATGTACTGCAAAATGTACTAAGCGAAACATTTAAATGTTAGTAAATTTCAAAGTGTTTATCTATTTTAGGATATAACGCACAATACAAAAACATGTATTTTCTAAGTTTTTTTCTGAACGAGTATAGACTCAATACAGCAAAAACAGAAGGGAAAGCGAAGTTTGCCTTTTGCAGGAAAATCTGATAAATTTATATTTTTAAGATGCACAAAACTTTTCCTGAAAAATTAAGACACCATTTTTATAAAATATTTTCATTTAAATTTTATATGTGTGTGTTCAGTAATACTTATTACTTCATTAATATTATTTATCTATTTGAAGTTAATTTTTCCTTCTGAAGATTTGAAAATATCCGTCGGAAATTTCGAATATTTTGGGACATTGCAGAACTAATTTCATAATTTGAAAAGGAATCGAAGAATGAATGTTTTAATAAAAGTTTATCAAAAAAGAAATTCATGCGTATAAAAATTTGTAAAAATTAAAAATATCGCATAGAAAAAAATGCAAATGCCATTTAAGTGAAATTCTATATTTAAATAAGATTGTTGTGGTTGCTCATGTCACCTGTCTGACGTAGTCAGATCGAGGCCCACGAAATTCATCATGGCATCGGGCTATATTGTAGGCCTGTCGTTAGCCGTAGTTTTGAGCACCATGCAGATGACAGTACAATTTGGCTCGGTTCCACCCCAATTTTGAGGGAGAGCACCCTGGGAGTGGTCAGGGTTTCCCACCTCTCTTCTTCCATCAACCTCATGAGAGGACTTGCGGCTCGACGGCTATTTAGAGTACCCCCATGCCGCGAAGGCACTATACATTTTTAAACATCCATGCCTTACCCGGCATTCGAACCCAGGCCCTACGGCACAGCAGTCAGCGTCGCTAACCACTATACCGGATGGGAGACTTAACTAAGATAATGGGTTATTAATCAACAAATTGGGCTTGTGCAAAATTGGGAAGGTCTTAAAATGCTTTCACGCAATGACGTTGTCAAGGGTAGGGATAAGGGGTTCAAACCTCTTTCATAAACCAACAAATTTTTAATTTTTTACATTAAGACTACGCTTTGGCTCTTGTCTCTATGCATTTTAAATGTATAATTCCCCTTCCTTCTCCTAAATAAGTCCGCGTACGCCACTACTCACAGACATTAAAGACAATGAATTTTCCTAGAAATCTAAATAGAGACAAGAAAGAGTTCACGAGTTTCATATTTTCTAAAAAAAAATCTAGATTTGAAACATTATTATATAAAGATTCGTACATATACGCTTTTAAACAAAAATGCTAAAATAAACGACCTTAAATATTAAGACAAAACAGTAAGTAATAATTGATTCACCAACAAACACAGTTTAAATAAATTTAAACTAAGTACTCATTTTAAATACTAGGCATTACATAAATTTAAAATCTTTCAGTTTAGTATGGCCTAGCGCGCTTTTTCTCCCCATTTGAGTAGATGCAATAATATTGAAAGTGACACTAAAAAAAACGAGCCTTTTCGGCAAGTTTAAATAAGCAACTATTAAGGCAATTCACGATGAGATTTTATCGTGTGGGTCGACTACTTGTTGATGATTGCGTGTCCGGCATCTGATGAAAAATCGTCTGGAGTATCATGCACGGAAAAGTCATCACTTTAAGCGATGCCATTCACACTGTGCGTCATCGAGGTGTCAACGACAACTGGCGTGCGGGCGAGAAAGCCATTATGTGATTTGGTTCCTCAAGACTACATGTTAAATAAGTGCAAGGCTTTCGCTAATCACTTCCGAGAACAACAGGGGTCGAAAAATAATTTTCACCGGATTCTTTATTACAGAGATAATAAGAAGGTGAGGGGAGGATTATGAAATCACCGGGTTCGAGAAGAACTACCCCCTTACGATTATTTAATGGTATCAGAGAATGGAAAGCGGAGGAGAAGGATAATTAGAGAGCACATAAACAAAGTGCTAATCTGTTTTGAATTTTAAAAAAAATTTTGAACATCCGGATGTTGTGATTGTTCATGCATTCGCTAGGTAGGGGTGGCCGAAGGAATCTATTGTGAGAAATTTAAACAATTATTTTAAGATCCAAGAAAGGACAGATAGCGAAAGTGGGTATGAAGGAATAGATAAAGGTGGTTAAACAAAAAAACGGTTATAATAATAAGAAAGGATCTGTTTGATTCAAAGACACGGATATACGGTTCAATAGAGAAACATAAGGATTGATAGCCTCGACATATTTAACGTGCATCCAGGGACGTCTTAAGGCATGGGCCAACTGGACCCGGGCCTCGTTTCGTTCTCCACCCTGTCTTAATAAGATCATGATCCGGATAATTTTAATGGTCAAATATTATTTCCGTACATATACTTCGAAAAAAACAGGGAATTTCAAACCGCATGTCAACAGGCAAAAGTGAGAAGACTGTATTATGTCATGGCTGTGGTCCATGCCTAAGCCTAATACCATAAACAATCATTCAACTCATTTAGTCAAAATGCGGCCATCGGTAGAGCCAGTTTGTGCCTAAGTTTTTGAGATTGTGAATCATGCACATTTTTGTTTTAAATTACCATTCGAATGAATATTTGACAAAGTATGCTATATACTGTCTACTTTTAAAGATCTCAGGTAAGGCCTACTTTTGCATAGGGACCCAGGGCCTCAAACAGTCTTAAGACGTGCCCCTGCGTGCATCGGCCCCATTCAGTACAGCGGGTCTTTAGCGTTACTGGGCTCGAAATGACATGGCAACCATATGTCCGTGACCTTGACCACCAGGCCACCGCGACTACTTGGTCTTTAGGGGCACTAGAGAGCTCAAGCTCATGACAGCTACGAGTACATAACCCCTAGGTAACCATGGCTACAAAAAAGATGGACTACATAATTTAGAACTTTTGTGTCACACGACATAAAAACTAATGCTTTCCTCTCGTAATTCCTTAGAATATGGAGAACGTATGCCTATTATTTTGAGTGCAAAAATTGAATGACGGTCTGGAAGATTCGAGCCCACAACTCGATTTAAAATTTATCGGACCAAGATATCACATGACCATAGAAATACTGCAGCCCCAAAGAACTTTCGAAGACATGACTTTGTATTTCATGTTCGTCAGATGAATAAGCGAATCGTTTCTCCGTATATTTCTACAAAGCAGATAAGTTTAAATTAATTTTTTTAGTTTAGTTGCATATACTTTTGTATTAAAAATTCTTTACTTTTGTATTCTTATAAAAATATATCCTATTTGTGTAAGATATATTTACTAGAGAAATGGAAAGATAGTTTGATAATAGTCAAAAGTTCTATTTTAAAAAATTAAGTTTTAAGTAATCGTGTAAAAGTTATACATTTATTTATTAAAAAACCGCAATAAAAAAGAAAAGGAATAACTAATGGCGTTTTATAAACATCTCCGATAATGAATCCAATATTATCACTTAACATTGAAAAATAAGTTCATTACTGGTGAAAGCAGATATTTGAAAAGTGACCAAGTACTGCACAATTTATTGGCAGTTAAAACAATAACCACTTGGTGGCCAAAAATTATTACAATGACACTAAAGAAAAACTTAACGCATACATATTTTATATTAAAGTATTTGATTCAAATAAATGCAGCATTCAGCATTGTATTATACAGATAAAAATGCAAAAGAAACTGAATCTTCAGAACAAAGTAACTTCTAACTGTTGTTGAATGCTAATCTTAAGAGGCCCATACGCGGCATGAATATAAAATGTAATTGAAAGACTGTTCCTTTATATTTCGCTTGATTTATTCTGTTTGTGAATGACTTGGGCAGAGAAAGATGTGTTGTCTGTGCATTACAATACAACAAAAAATCTCAAAGACGAACTGTTCTATTCATTTCAGCGGGCATTAAAGGTCAAGACATGGGTCAATGTTTTGACAATTTCAGTTAGACTATGTTCGAGAAGAAATATTCATAATTTAGGACCGCATTAAAACGATGGTAATGTGTTATGGGTTTAACTGACAAAAGGTCGCGGGTTCAAGTCTTAATTTTAATAAATACCATTATGCGTATGTTAATTTAGCTGGACTTCAAAAGTACATGAGTATCATTACAGTCATGAAAGATAACCAACAGTATAAGTGCCTTTACTATATTTAGTAATGCTCATCAAATACGACTATGAAGTAATTCGTAATTAGTGCAATTTTGTATCAACAATGAGTAGATTGAAGTAGCCCTGAATTATGTTCCCCGACATCAACCATAAGTCTGCATTAGATCTAAGCCAAATTTATTATTTTGGTATATTTCATTAATAGTTACATATTTAAAACAATATTTACTTGTGTACTAAATTATTAACGTATGTAAATCTAACATTTAGCATAACATATTACTAAATTTAGATTACATTTACACATTTCATAGTAAGATTGGTATACTAGCCCAAGAAGCTAGACAAAGGCTTGTAACGAAGGCTTTCGTGAGGATGGACCTGGAAATTTTTAACTATGAACAAACACGAGTATGGGCCACTGGCGCACACAAGGGGATGTCCTAGGGGTCCAGACCCTCCACCCTAAAGCCCTTCAGTTTTTTTTTCTCGATTGATGGTAATCCTATATATAACGTAAAATTTAATTAAGTACTTGTAATTAAAGCTAATTATTAATTCAATATTTTTTTTTACTCTTTTTTTTTTGTTAACAAAATCGACAAAAACAGAAGAATCAATTGATGTTGTCTTGAGGTATGATACCAGTTGGGGGACTTTCGACCATGAACCCCCACATTGAAAAATTTGTGTGCGCTAGTGATAAGGGCACATGAGATGTTACCTCATGCTCCAGTCTTCCACACTACAAGACGTGAGGACTTAAAGGGCCCATTTTATTTAACGTGCAGCAGCCCCACAATT
>BMAO01014123.1:0-18632 GCA_019973975.1 Trichonephila clavata | reverse complement strand
CCTTAAGCTTGTATACAGGTCAACAGATTTAACATGTCCCTTCCAAACTTTGTGACTGCAGTGTTGGTGGTGAGCAAAGTGTTTGTTGAACATCTTAATATTTGTTGCTTAAAATTTAAGAAAGAGCATACCTGAAGGAGACATTCATGCTCTTAAAATCAGCAGGTCTCTGAAATTTTTTTCAGCTGTTACAAGTAAAGCTTCAATCACATTATTTTGTAATTTCATTGATTCGACTCTATAACTTCAAGTCTTTGTTTACGTTACTTCAGTCTGTCTTGGTTTTGTTACTTATTTTTTTAATCTTGTTATGTACTTGTTTTTGTTGTTGTTGTTGTTGTATCATTCAATTCGTAATTTTTACTTTGTTACTATCCTTTTTTTTTATTTCTGTGAGATTGGTGGGATACTTTTGGTTTATTGGAATTATTTTATCTGTCTTTGATTCAATGAAAACAAAAATATACTTTTTTTAAAAAAAGGTATACTTTTAGTTAAGATATTTGAATTTATTCGGAACTGTGATTTTGAAAAAGCGTACAAACAGCGATACTCAACATGCGGGCCACAGGTGCCCCCTTCCCCTGTCATTTCTGAGTGGCACTAACAAATTCAATTATTTAAGAACAATGCATTAAAGATTTAGAGAGAATTTCTCTCAATCACATATATCAATTTTGCTATCGATGTCGTGATGGTACGGTTTGCAAGATAACTTTTTTCTTTTTGTAAGTATTACGGCTAGTGATTATAAATAGCAGTGGAGTAGCAACATTTTATGGGTGAATCTAATTTTTAGTTAATCATATATCCTCTAAGCCATAACCATATATCCTCAAACGCCCCCTTGTGGGCGTTTGAAATTTTCAGGGGGGCAGTAAAAGACCCAGAGAAAATTAAGGGGGCATTCATACGGCACGGAGGGGTTGGGCAGATTGACAAAACATAGTCTAAAAAAGACTAAAAAAACACGTTGATTATGTACTAACAAAAGTTCATACTGTTAACCTTATGTTGATTGTATATATTTAAATCATTTCTATATCACATGTACGACAATTCACATACTTCGGTAGACCTACAATAAATTGAATGATATAGTGCATTCTAATTACTGTAGTGCCCGTGTTATCTTTGTGAGGAAGGAAAAATGCTTCGTCCACTGTATATTTCAATACGTATATTATCCAAGAAATATAATTAAATATGTTAACCAGGCAATAACGTGTGATTCTTTTAAGGCTGAAACTGTCAATTTATATATTATTTTGAAAACAATAGTTTATTATGAATTACTTCGTATCTCAAAATCCCAGCCTGTCTTATAACAGGTAAGCTAAAACTTTTATTCTGCTCTTTTAAATGAAGATATTCAGTAGAGTTTCAATTCCAACAATATCATATATATGACTAAAATATATATAACACATTTAAATATATTTGTGGCAATAGCTATTTTAGATTCGCAAAGAAAAAAAATTGGGGTTTTAGAAAAAAATTAAATTAAAAACTATATTCTATTAGTTATGGAATATTTTTCAAAATTTAACTCTTGTTTTCTCCATGTATTATGTACACACTTATTTCTGTAGAGTGATAGGGGGCGGTATCGAAATACTAGAAAAGGGGTGCCAGTTCAAAAAGATTGGGAACCTATGCTCTAAACGAAAAAATATCTAAGGAGTATATAATATTTTAAGACTATTGATTGGATGTTGACTATTTCGTAGAGAAAAATAAACATGGATCTACAACTTTTCTGGTCTGTTGTGAAAAAGTATAATAAAAAATATAATTTTGCTAATCGCTCTACCACTAATTTTTCAATCGCTCTTTTTCTTATATATCTCTTTCAAGACTAGATAAATTGGCTTTCTTAAAAAATCTTTGCAACAGCAGCAAAAAAAAAAAAAAAATTGGGGGGGGGGGGGATTATTGATGTAAGCAAATAGAAATTACCCCATAACCGGCAAAAATGCATCAAGCCTATTTTTTGTGAGTTGAGTTTGATATAGTTTTAAAAATAAAATCATAAACTTTTAATTTTAATATTTTGATCATTCTACATTTTAAATATCCGTATCTTGATCTTTGATCCTTATTCTTATCCTTAATCTTATACCTCCCCTCCCCTTAATTCTCATGTTGCGGCCGCGTGAAATATGTATCATATGTATGTGGCCCGGCGGTATAAAAGGTTGAAGACCCCTGTTTATAAATGAATAATTTTGATATTTATTGTTACGTGAATTAGAACATTCATATAAAACTATGTTAAGAATATAATTACAATAAAAGTTATTTAAATGTAATATTTCGACAAATAATGAAGAAAAAATGACATATTTTCTCCTTTCATGAAAAATGTTTTTATAATATTAATATTTTTCCCATATATATTGCTCAGAATTATGTTAAGTGCTTCTGATTAGGATTTTTTTAAATATATAATGCAGAAGTGGATTCATTTGTTTTTTAATATATCAAAGTAGATAAATTTGAACAAAAAATGCCCGTTTTTATTTCAATTGATAGTGATTCTAGAATGATGCGAATTTTTCGAAAGTCCTCGTTCAAGATCTATGGAGTCTCATCTATCTACAGAGGTAAAATACTATTACTGAAGACTTTCCGTAATAGGAGAATGTTATGAAAATATATAATTTATGCTTCATTTTTGCCAAAAAAATTGCATTTAATAATTTTAAAACGTAGTAACATTTCTTAAGGTATCCAACTACTTGCGACAACTTTTTTCAAAAAAAAAAAAAATGGAAATATTGGATTTTTGTTGTTGCTTTTAGATTTGTTTAGTACATTTTGAGAAAAATATGCTAAAATTAAGAAGCGAAAAAGAAATTATTATTACTAAAATGGGAAAAAATTACAAAATATAACACAAACGGAGTCCATTCTGTACCAAAAGTTTATGAACAATTTTCAATTCTAATATATTGCTGTGTTATTCATTTTTGAAATGACCTTCAGGATAAGAGATGTTTTAATTTTTAGAAAACTGGAGTGCTTTATCTTAGTTTTCATGAGAAATTGCTTAAAAAGAATAGTGACTATATTAAAGGGACTGTAAATTTTGTAATAAAATAGTCATTGATAAATCTGAAGGTTAAAACACTTCTACACTATTATACAGAACACATGCAAAAAATTTCAGTTAATTAGTTTCAAATCTTTTTTGACCAATCACTGTTCCGTTTGAGCATTTTTAAAAAACGCGTTTTAATGCATGGCATCTGCTTTTACTAAACACTTGTAGTTTTTGTTCTAGTGAACGGAAAATAATAAACTTGGTATTTTTATAAAGCTAATAAGATGTATAAAATAAAATCATAAAAGAATTTATCAATTTTGACAAAATTCACAATTTTAATGTCGTTACTTAAGACAATTTTATATGTTTATTCTTAATACAGGGGACGTTAAATACCAAAAGAATATTTCTTGATACTTTTTTTCAAAATCATGGTTCCGAACATAGTTGGATATCTTGAAAGACACTGAATGCATTTTACAAATATATCATTTTCCGGTTAATAAATCACCGTTAAAAATGTAAACATAATCCATGACTATTATATTTTATTACGCTATGTTGAATGTAATGTCGCATATATCTGAAATAAATGTCATGTACATTTAGAAATCATACATTCTGAGAAGTAAGGCAAACCGTACTTATAATCATTACGGAACAGCTCTGCTTAAATATATATCTCATATAAGCATTTCCGTGTTTCGAAGAAATATATACTTATACTTTTGTTTTTTCTTCTTTTTTCTTCTCTCCAACCAATCAGTGTTTCTTATTAGACTCCTTCCTAGGAGGCATATGCAAGATCCGATCATCCCCATTGGAATTTGCCATACAACACACCGGTCGCTGACTCATACGAGAGCCACGTGATTACATACCGTCCGAGTGATTGTCGAGAACCCCTCGGTATTTCACCCTACCTTACCCAAAATCTCCAAATATGAACACTGAAAGAATCATGACAAGTTAGCCGAACCAGAATCGAAAGACAAAGCAGCAGCGAAGGGCCAAGCCATTGCCTGGAGACACGTCTAGGATAACGTGGGCAAGGGAGAGGGGGAAAACGAAGTGATGCATCCCCCCTTTCAGTACATGTACCCTATCATTACGGGCCATTATTGGGCCTAAGGTAGAATTTTTTCTGGATACCAATTTGTCACAGAATGTCAGCGGTGTCGACCCAACTCCG
Organism: Trichonephila clavata; assembly: GCA_019973975.1. Classification (NCBI taxonomy): domain Eukaryota; kingdom Metazoa; phylum Arthropoda; class Arachnida; order Araneae; family Nephilidae; genus Trichonephila; species Trichonephila clavata. Next base: position 14,391 of record BMAO01014123.1, on the reverse strand, counting down.
AGACTCTTAGATGTATTAATTGTAAGGACAATAATTTTATCAGTTTCTTCTTCGTCGTCTGTTTTTTTATAATAATTTTATATTATTATTTTTTTTAAAAAAAATCGTTTTTGTTTCTTTAGGTGTAAAGGGAGCAACTATTTTGATTTCGTATTCGAAAGAAAAAGTTGGTAGGTTTGCGAACGTGTGTAAGGAGTTTGGCTGACTAACGAGACATTTGGCGAAGTGTTTTGATGTTGTGCTGCTGATAAGGATTGAGTGATAATGTTGCTCCATAGTGTTACATAATGCATCATCATCAAGTTATGTTATTTGATTACAAGCTATAAATCAAGAGACTCCGTAGGTGAATGTTGGGGTTCATTTACATGTTTCTATCAATAATATAGACAATAATTTTATCGTATAATTTTAACCGCTTCCCTTACAAATTTTTATTGAAAAAAATTGCAAAAAAATCATCTAATTTTTTTTTAAATTTTATTATTAAATTCAAGGAATGAAACAAAATAAAATACGCAAGTTTCAAGAAGAATTTTTAAATTTTTTACAGATGTAAAAGCATTTAGTTTTGATATTAGTTTGTGATCCCGAGTTATTTCGAGCAAATGAAAAAACTTTAAATATTAGTCTTTGTACGATAGTTTTTGAAACAAGGGACAACACAAAGTGATATATGGCTTTCTGTACACTGGTATCTCTCTCTCTCTCTAGTTTCTTTTCTTACTGGCTTACCTCTTTACGGGAGCACAGAGTACACTGTCTCGTTGAATTAGATTTTTTTCTTCAATAGCAGGAATAACATCTGGAAAATGCCCAGAGGTTAACCTGAGTGGTGAAGGACTAACGCTGGGTCTTCCTGATGCGGCAAAAAAACACTTCACGATGAATTTATGAAATTATTTTTTCAATCTCAGTTCCATTCTAAATTGTTCAGGTGATCGTGAACCTCCTGATTTACCGTACAAAATGAAGGCTACGTACAGAAGAATCACTTCCACTATTTTTCAAAGTCCACCATAATCACTCTCTGAAAAATCATTGCTTTCGCTATCTTGTATCATCGCCATTATATCTTACTTTTTTTCAACTGAACTATCCTTCTTTAGACATTACTAATCCACCAGCCAACGTGTACTATAAAATAGGGAAAGCACGGGACTTATCCCGCCAAAAGATCCACGAAACCAACAAAACTTTGCAAACTGCCAATCAAAGCTGAATATTTCCTTTCATTTTCTCCCGGCCGAGTAAAACCATGATAAAACAAATCATACTGACAAATTCTGCTTCACCCGAGTTTTCTCGGGATAGTAATTAACTGCAATAAATACGAACCCGAGATAACTCGGGATAATCTGGCAAGCGGTTAATAACTCCTGATTTTCGAAAATGAATTTACAAAATTGTTTTTTATTTCTCTCTTACATGAAAAGAGTGGTTACTTTTTTTTTTAATTCACATATTTAAAAGTGAATTAAAAGTAACAGGTAAGTTTTAAGTGTGCAAGATTTTGATAGTCAACATTTGAGTATGAGATATTTACGAAATATATATTTATAATATTAATATTAAATATATGGATTTAATGCATTGGGGATTGATACATTATACATTCAAATCCAATTGGCTAAATTCATGTGACGTCATAGTCCTAAGATAACTATAATCACGTGTTTTCAGCCAATTAGTTTAAGCACTTCGTTGTTGCCAACTTTTGCGTTTTATCGAAATTTTCTTTTACAAGATACATATTTGTCAACAATAACAACACACATAAGTAAGCAAAATACATTTGATTTAAAAGTACGCGTATAATGTAAGAATTTTTTCTCTATGTTAAAACTTTTTGATGATTTTTTTTTTTTTATACTTGAACATCTTACCCAAGAATTATAAATTAAATATTACTAACGGTACAGTAAGAATAAGTCTAATGTCAGTTTTGAATTCGATGAAGAATACGTGATTGCCTTTATCACGTGACCATGAATTTGGCTCAGTCTGTTGCTTTGAGAAGAAGTTATTGTAAAACCTCCAAATTCAAACCAATAAGCTGAACTACATTCGTAATATTTGTAACCAATGAGCCGAGAACCAATTAACCCTTTGTAAAATCAAAATCAAATGCATAGTTTTACTAAAAGGTGCTCGTTAAGGTTAAATTTAATTTGGACCATGGATAACTGACATATATATACATAGGTATACATCCTTAATCCGTTCCAGACCTTAGGATGTATAAAAAAAAATCCTATTGTTGTTATGTTCTTCCTGAAGGGAAGGAATTAAAGTTGCCAGAACCTGAGACAGGTTGAACTTCGACACGATAGATGGCGACACCACCTATCTCCATCTTCACAATTTAGGCATAGAACTAGAGGGGAGGAAAATTTTCTCCAGACCCCTGCACTCGTGGTTCCTGCTGCGACCACCCCCAAGACTTTCGGACCTACTGATTTTATGAACACGTACTCCGTATGTACTCGGGGGCATCGGGCATCAAACCCAGGCCTTCCAGTCTGGAGTTCGATGCTCTAACCACTAGGCTACCCACGGCCCCCATCCTATTGTTAATACTCAACTGTGAAACTGTTGAACTGCATGTTTTCTAGGTACTGCTTTCTAGATTGCATAATGCAAAATCAATTAGAAGAAAAGAATGTTAACATATTTTTCAGAATATTAATTATCTCTTTCCTTCTCTTTTTTCTGGTTGCTAAGGATCATCAGATTTGATCTTCACTAACATCTTCGTATGTTGTTTAGAAATTTTGACATTATATGGTCATTCCAGACATTTTTATCAAGGCTTGTTGTAAAACTTTTTATATCTTTTCCTTTGGCGATTTTCTTTGTGAATATGTAGAGATTTCCTCTATTTCTGAAACTGAAAAAAAAATGTGTATTTATATTGTTTTTGCGCTCCTCTTTCTAAAATACCTGCAGCTAATTTCAATTGTCAGCTCTTTCCTTTGCCCCACCCTTGTTACGTATCTATCGCTTCACTAATCCATTCACATCTTTATCAATTACATACAAATAGACCCGTGGATTCATGCAAAGAGACAATTCTCTCCACTATAGGCAAACCCTCAAAGGACCTTTCAGTTATTGCTGCTCTGGCTACAAATTTCTCCAAGAAAAGTTTAATTTCCGATGGGAACTTTTATTCCAGATTTTGCCAGTAAGACGTATACAATAAACAAAAGTCAAATGATCTTTACAAAACTCTCTCAGTGAATTTTGCTTCAAAACTAAATCAATTCGGACCAAGACATTAAGCGTTCCTTTTTGCCCATGCTATTCATTTTTAATACAAAAGTCATGTTCTAAAAAAAAGTTCCATCTAAACCAGACTTACATGAAGTTGAACGTATTCCAAAATGGGCATATATAGATGTACAATTGTATCTATATGTCAGAAGGACATTTTAAAGTTCACCAATTATTATTAGATTTAAATCAAAATGGAAGTCTCTTATTATGGTCAATTAAATAAAAATCTTAAGTCACGACTGAACATGTCAACTTTTCTCTTTTGTCAATGGAACACGGGATACTTATTTTATGCCTTAAGTACGTTTCAATTGACAAAAATCTGTCAAAAAATCAACTACAATGTTTTTAGCCTAAATTATTCTTTATATACTTGTCTACATCCTCACAAAATTTGAAAGCTTTAAACTTAAGAAACGCAGAATTATGATAGCTTTTACGTTCGTTTTTATTATCATCCCTATGGCAAATCAAAACTTTAAACTTACCTTTCTCAGAGAAAAATAAAATAATTAGTTTGTCTTCATTAAAAATGCTAAGGCTTTTTTTCTATTCTGCCTAATGCTTTGAATTATTGCTAATAGTACATGTAACAAAAGTTGGTATGCATTTTTGAATCACAAAGCAATACTGATTCTTTTAAAATAATTGAACTCAGAATTTATACATTTTTTAAGGAATTTTCAATAAGCATTCATAAAAAGAACTAATGTTCAACACTAATCATATTATTGCAAAACCCATACCAACTTTTGTTATACACAGCTGGACGTACTTGTAAATCGAATTTCATTGCGTGTATGTAAATTTTTGCAGAAGGAATAGCGTTTTAAAATCACTTCACAAATTTTAAGTTTTTTCATTAAAAAACTTAACTTTTTATGAAATGTTGAGCACACACAAAGTCTGTATTACATAGTATACACACATAGGAGGCAACCAAAAAAATTTTGAAAATACTAAAATAAAATTTTTTGCGTAAATCGTTCCATGTTCCCTTAAAACAGCGGTTCTTAAACTTTTGATCACCTCGGCCCCCTATAAGTATTTGTCTTACATCGCGGATCCCCAAGATTTTCACCCCCCCCCCCCGACTCCCGACACATGAATAAGTAATTTAAAGATTCCTCAATAATCCTAAGATTGCCTCTCTTACAGATTTTTTAAACATTTTTTCTCTTCAGAAAACAGTAAGTATATTTATATATCTAATAATCCCAGTAATATATAATCCTTTTAAATATCTTTTAATTACCTATGGTTAACGTGACCAGACGTCCCGTTTTGAACGGGACTGTCCCTTTTTATAATTACGAGTCCCAGTGTCCCCGAAATGAACTTAGGAGCATAAAATTGTCCCGTTTTCGAAAACCGCGCGAAGCTGTTCGGAAAACTGTATTGAAACTTGAAGGTCAAACTGTATCGGCAGTTGAAGCTGCAAAAGAAATCAATCAACTAAAAGACAATTTGACTCAGAAACAGACCAATCAGTCTTTCCCATTTACGCGGTCCATCAGTTAATGGTGAAATCCAAAGATAAAATGGTACTTATATAGATGAAAAGTTTGTGAAAAGTACGGCTACAGAATTTTATAAATTAAGCCGTAAATATCTGGAGCAGTGAACTTGCTTTCTTACCAAAGTAATGGAGATATTTTATTAGGCGGATTTGAAAAGGGGGGGGGACGGGAAGACGTTCAAAAATCTCTGGATGTATTAATTGAAAAGGAATATATTGACTGTTATAAAAATACAGAAGTTTTTGACAAATTTTCTTTAATTTCTAACTACATTACATCACAAAAAGTAACAGAATAAAAATGATCTAAATGTTTCCACGAATATTGTTGGCTGGTAGTATTCAAACACTTTCACGGTAACAATCTACAGTATAAAAACTTTTCTATTTTATTTGAATATATTTTATGTTTGCCTGCTACAAAGGCTCCAGTAGAAAGAGTATTTTCTATAATGAACAAAGTGTGGACATCTGAGAAAACCCAGTTACTAATTTCAGTTCTAAAGGGGATGTTGATAATTAAGGTGAATATAAGAAAAAACGTTCCAAAAGTTTCATTCTTACTTAAAATCTTCACCAGCTATATTAAAGCAAATTTGTTCCTCTGATAAATATAAATATAACTAAACATTTTGGGTATATTTTTTAACTCGTAACTTGTAAGCTAACTAACTTTTTCTGAATAAATATCTTTAAAAAAAGTGTTTTTTTTTCATTGTATACCTGTTAATTGACCTAAACAAAACAATGTCCCGTTTTGAGTCAAAGAATAAATGGTCCCTTCAGGACCCACATTTTATAAAAAGTTTGCCAGCTGCCTAACCAGAGTATTTTGAACTACACCTATCCACCCCCTCAGATCACGTGATTTGAGCTGCCTATAAATAGTGAAATTCCTCTTCTGTATTTGTCTGCCTTCAACCTGTAGCCGGCTGCAGCTCATTGTGCATTCGTTTGTTTTGTCTTATATTGTGTCGTCCATGCCATGCTTTATGTTTAACATGCTTATGTGTTTCAAGATGTGGAATAAAGAAGATTTAAATAATCCAGGACTGCCTCATCAATCCCATCCAAAGGAAACATCAACAATAATAGAAATTAATCTAAATAACGAATCCCTCACACTCGCCAAATTATGGTACTAAAATTTTAATTAATACAGTTAAGTACATTGTTTATTTATTTGAAATTAGTATACATAATGTACTTAACTGTATTAATTAAATTTTTTAATGAGAAAGATGATGATGCGCTTCTTTAACAAGTACTGCTGTATCGGGTGTATTATTTGAAATCAGCAGTCTCAATTCCAGTTCTACGCTTTCCAGAAGGATTCTGTACTTATTTTTAAGATAAAGAATTCTATTAGAAAATCGAGATGGAGGCAAGCGTTACTGTATTGGTGAGGAATTTAGTTCTAAATCTTTGTACATGTGTTTTTACGATTCTTAGTGGCTGCGGTAGCCAAGTGGTCAAGATATCGAATTCGTGCCTGGCGTGTCATGAGTTCGAGCCCAGGACCACTGTAGACCCGCCGTGTAGGGGAGCGATGCATGTTAAATCTGTCGAGAGCTCAAACGTTCTCCCGTTGGTGTGGTAGTTAGGAGAGAGGGTGCCAGCGCAGCTGCCGTCCGCGTCACTTGACCATGGTTCAAAATTACGAGGTCCGTCGCCAAAAGCCCTCACATAGCTGATGAGTACGATGTTAATATACTCTCTCTCACTCACTTTACGATTCTTTTAAAAGTATTACGTTGTATTAATGGCTATGCAGTTGCAAACAATTAAAAAAATCTGAATTAATTTTCTTATTCAAGATACAGGTTCAAGTTTAATTTTTCATAGGGAATAGCTTAGGAATCTGGTCTAGGATGGCATGTCTCAATTTTACCACGAGGCCTTTCAAAGTCTATAGGCTGTGGTAGCCAAGTGGCCACGGCATCGGATCATGGTTAGCGTGTCCGTGGACCCGCCATGCAGGGGAGCGATGCATGTGAAATCTGTCGAGAGCTCAAATGTCCTCCGGTTGGTGTTGTGTGGTAGTTAGGACAGGGTTTGCCAGCTCAGGTGTCTTCCATTTCACTTGACCATGGTTCAAAATGACGAGGTCCTTCACCAAAAATCCTCGTGTAGCTGAATAGTGCGACGTTAATATTTACTCACTCACTCATTCAGAGCGTGTAACAGAGGGAATTCTTAACATTAAAGGAGAGATCTCTCTTTACAGACCCCCTAGAAAAGCACTGAGGACCCCGGGGGTCCACGAACCACAGTTTGAAAACCACTGCCTTAAAACCTAAAGGCCGATGCATTATGAGAGAGTTCTCCAACTGCTTGAAAAATAAAATAAATATTCAAAGAAAAAGAAACGTTTGAAATATTTCCGAAAAACTGGATGGTTTACTCCAAACTTCCGATTGTTACAATGCCGTGAAGACAGTAAGGAGTTGGTTTGGCTTTGATGCAATCTGTCATCCGAAGCGATGTGGACTGATAATTTCCCAGATGGGGTTTTGTGGAATTTGATTCAAAATTCAAGTGATTTATTCAAGCTGAAATGAATTTCATATTGAGACACGTTTTTCCTTATACATTAATGAAGTCAGAATGTAATATTAAATTTGAAGAGCAATTTACTTTCCAATAAGTGTTACTGGTTAAGATAAACTGGTGTCCAAAAGTTAAGCATAAATCGTAAAGTGCGAAAAACATGGAGTAAATATTCGTAAAATTATTCCAAATTTCTTGCGGATATTAATTGGGTGAAGAAGAAACATTGGGTTTATGCAAAACTTTTCAGTCGACTACATCCTGCGCGAAACACCGGCGCATGTCAGAACGTGGAGAAACCGATTCACGCAGCATAGGCAGTTCAGACAAGTTTCGTGCAACTGCTGTGCGAAGGAACATTGTTAACTATCAAACAAGGTAAATGATGGCACAAAGATGCTAATTGGACATGTTTACGAAAGGAAGAATCGCTGAAATGCTTGAATCCTCACGATCACTAACCGAAGTGTCTCGAATTCTGAATGTGGACCAGTCTGTGATCTCAAGACTGTGGCAGAGGTTTCAAAGAACGGGAGATGTTACCCGACAACCAGTATCTGGTCGACCAAGAGTCATAACCCCTCGCCAAGACCGATATTTGGTAATAAGTGCGCGACGTCAGAGGGGCAGTTCTGCCAGAGCACTGGGTTCGGCGCTCACAGTCGCCACAGGAATACGAATTTCGAGACAAACTGTTTACAGGAGACTCAATCATGCTGACCTGTATGCCAGAAGACCAGCAGTTTGCATTCCCACACGTCTGCGCATAAACGCGCTCGTTTGAACTGGACTTTGAAACATCAACATTGGAGTGTGGGAGAGTGGGCCAATGTGATGTTCAGTGACGAGTCCCGGTTTAGTCTGAGTAGTGATTCTCGGCGGGTAACGATATGGAGAGAACATGGAACACGTTTTGAAACAAGAAACATAGCGGAAAGACATCATTTTCCCTTAAGGAGAGTAATGGTATGGGCAAGCATCATGAAGGACGGCCGCACAGACCTCCATTTCTTTGACACGGGGTCTGTGACTGCTCAAAAATACAGGGACGAAGTTCTTGAACCTTATGTTCGCTTGTTTCGAGGTGCTGTCGGTCCTGACTTTATATTGATGAATGATAATGCGCTATGTCATCGAGCGGTGCTGATGGATGACTTCCTTGAAACGGAAAACATCCAGCGCATGTCGTGGCCTGCGAACTCCCCTGATTTAAATCCTATCGGTCATGTATGGGATATACTCGGGAGACAAATTGCAGCCCTTTCGCACCCACCAAGCTCCGGTACAGAACTGAAGAGAGCTCTCCAAGAAGCTTGGAACCGTTTGAGCCCACAACTCATTCATCATCTCATAGAAAGTATGGTAAATTGCTGTGCAGCGTGCCTGGCTGTCAGAGAGAGTTGACCACACGCCTTATTAAACTGCAGCATCAGTATTTTATTGAATGTTTTTTTTCATTTTTTCTTTAAAGTGTGAATCCTTGCTATGCTCAGTTTTCTTTCAAACTGCTACTTTGGATAATAAAATTAATTATTATTCTTTTAATTTGCTTCTTTATTTTATAACCATTTTACACTCACATATCACGTTTCCCGCCATTCTGATTTACAGTTTCTTCTTTATATTCCCATAATTATCAATTATGCTTAACTTTTGTGGACACCAGTGTATCGGACTACATTTTTTTAAAAAGAAATTGAGATATGGGGATTTTTGAGGAAAGGGGGGGGGGTAGATTTGTTTAGTACATTTTAAGAAAAATATGCAAAAATTAAGAAGAAAAAAAGAAATTTTATTACTAAAATGGAAAAAAATGGGTAAAAATTCACGAAAAATAACAAAAACGGGGCCCGTTCTGTACCAAAACTGTAAAGTTTATGAACAAATTCTGAATTTTTCAATTTTGACATGTTACCTTGGTATTCTTTTTTGAAATGCCCTCATGTAAGAGATATTTTAATTTTTACAAAAAGTAGAGAACTTTATCTTAATCATTGTATGAAATTCCTTCAAAAAAACAGTGATTATATTCACATAAGAGACTAGGGACTGCAATACGGACCAAAAGTTCAATACCGGTATTCGGTATTTCTTAGAACTTAATACCGGGATACCGGTTTTAATACCAGTATTAGAAATTTTAAAAAAAGAAAGAACACACACACACAGATGGGGTTTTTTTTCTTAGTTTTACTTGGCCAGTTTTATTAGAAAGTGTAAATATCACAAGAAATAATTTTTAACTTTTAAATTGTAACGGTATATATAATGAATCACAAAAATAAATAAATAAATAAAATAACATCTTATTTATTTAAATCACAAAAAACTGCAAATATCGTTATTCAGTCTGTGGTACTATTACAAATTATTGAAATGTTCTTAATGTTTTAAAAGTTAAATGTTTGAAATAAGTTCGTAAAAAACATAATGCATCAATTGTACTGTCATTAAGCCTGGAACATAATTTTGTTCAAAAATTACCAGCTGTCGAAAACACTATTTTGGTATCTACACTAGTTGGTGGCACTGTTAGCAATGCGCGATATACTTTTTCCAAGTATTTACCTTTAAATTCCTCATCTTCAAATAAATCAATTTCTCATCAGATGATTGTGGATATAGTTGATTTCTGTACTGTATTTTGGTTTGTTGAAATTTTTTAGTTTTTGCTAATTCTAATTTTTGTTTGAGGGACAGTTCCTTTTCACTATTGACATTAGTATCATCATCATCTTCAATAATTGTACTGAATTCTTCTGAATGTGGATTGGTTTGTGGGTAAAAAATATTAAGAAAATTTACAATAAACTTGATCAAATTTGCTTTGGTTAGTCTCTTTTCTTCTTAATAACTGTAGAACATTTTTTACATTGTGCTATCATATTCTTTTCATCGTATAAATAATGAAACCAAACCAAAGTATTATCAACAGATTTTTTTATGTTACTTAAAGTTATTCTTATTGATTATTATGGGTTTTTTTGAGTATATATATATAATGAATCTGAAAAACATTTCTAATCCTAAAGTATGATACAATGTGATTAACAAACTCACCAGTTTGAAAAATATCTAAATATTACGCATTTCTTCACAAGTACAACCTTGGTTTCTCAGATACGAATATTAAGCTATGAATCCTGTGCAAGTGCCGTATCGCTCTGAGCTGTAATAGGAAATTTTTGGCCTAGGATGTGATTCAGACATTTTATAACTTCTCTTGATTGTACGATGCAACTTTGTATTCACAGTCTAATTAATTTCACCCGTTGAGGAGCCATTTTAGTAACAGGTGTTGATGGATGAAAGAAGGCAGATGAGCTGGAATATGTTATTCCTCTTTCAACGAGATCTTAGTTAGGAGTAGTGTACTTAGTTCTTTTTGTCAGAGAATATATTTCATATTTGTTGTGTTATTGGAGCTTCTTTATTTTTATTTTCCATAGAAAGTATCGCATTTTTTGTAATCTTGCCAACGATTTCGCAAAAAATTATTGGAATTTACACTTTATTCATATATTTCAAAATTTTGAATATTTTTTTTTACTTGTATATTTTTTAATTCTTTCAGAATATTCAAAATATTCATATTCTAGACATTCATAGAGATGACAGACGATTTCACCATGTACAAGCCGAAAACTTTTGGAACTTATTTTAAAGTGAAAATATTGGGATTAAGGGGAGGGGGGGAGAGGCTTATGTACGAATCCGCTAATCTCAGAAAAAAGGTAGCTTCGAAACAATTCTTTTAACATTTTCCATTAGTCGTGTATAATAAATTTTAATCCTTTAACTCTTTATTAGTTTCGAATAGAATTTTATTTTAAAAGAAGACAAAAAAGTCGTCTAAATCCTTCCAAATCAGTATCAAAATCCAAGTTTTCAAGTGGTTTCTTAAAATTTACATTTACTCGTTTGAACGTCTAGATCAGAGGTTCCCAAACTTTTTTGTCTCATAGACCCCTTGCCATGTTTTTCAGTTTTGTGTGGACCCCTTCTTACCTAATATTAAATTTTTGCAAATTTATCAACTTAAATGTTTTTGCAGCCAGTATAACACTACTTATTTTTAAAGTTTTATGTTTCTAACTTTAGTCAAGTAGATTATTTAAAACGAAACAAATGTGAATTAATTAAATTAAAATTTAATTATTATATATAATAATTGTTGCATAAAATAAGAACTGATTTTAATGGTTGGGATGAATATGTTGCTTCAATAACAAATATTCAACATTTGGCCTTATAATCTTTCCAGGTTTAACCCTAAATCTCCTCAGCAGCAGTATCCTATCTTTCTTTATTTTCTTTCTGTTTCTATTTTGGAGATTTGCAAGCGCGCTCAAACTCCTCCTCTCTGGGAAAAGCAATTAAAAACTTTCTAGAGATGTTCCATAATTCGGATAAATAACAGGTGTATCTTTTTAAAGCCAAAATTGCTGACATTCGTTTCTAAACTTTACTTTAAGATCTTCGTTAAGGCTATTAAAATCAGTTGCTTTTGTAATCAGACATTTTATTTTAATGAGAACAAAATGAATTCTTTACCTACTCTGTAATATTACCATATTGTCAAAGCATTCTCAAACTTAATTTCAAAACCTGAGTAAAGGGCATTCAAAGGTTGAACATAGGTTAAAACGTCATTTTTCTGGCAGATGGTCTGTGACAAACTGAGAAACTGTTAAAATTCACAACGTCCAGTTTTATATTCCTTTAGCTTGATTTGGCAAGAAACACTGAATTGATGGTCCTTTTTTAATAAAATTTATGCTGTCGCCTTGTAATTGCAAATTAACCCCAGTAAATTTAGTAAAAGCTTGTAAATAGGTAAATCTGGTTTACACTCGATTAAATTTTCTTTTAAAATTAAAGTTAGGATCTGGTTTTGGCTATCGTAGACCCCCATTTACACCTCATGGACGCCCAAATTCTTTTTTTGCTGACGTGGACCCCTTGCAGGTCGTCATAGTCCCCTGGGGGTCCATATAGACCACTTTGGGAATCACTGGTCTAGATGCATATAATCATGATGCGACGAATTTTTTCGGCTGGACTTGAAATCTAATTAGACGATCCTGTGCAGTGTACAAATTTCTCTTCACGTACAATTTTAAGGAGGGGAGAATGGAAAATATAATAACCTAAGATATTGAGCTTGATAACAAATGAAATTTAAAAATGTGTGATTTAGAGCTTCCCATAGGGTTATGGGATATACAGGGCCTATCCTAGCAGGTGTGCTGGACGTTCACTGCGCTGCAGCGGCCAAAACAAGGAGCCTATCAATCAGGCAAAATTTTTTGCGAATTCCTCCAAAGAAAACTTATAATAAATCGAATAAATATGCTGAATTTAAACAGATATCAAAAATCAAGTAAGTCTCATTTTCCCCAATAGTATAGCATAGTTTAAGAAAAATAGAATGCAGAGTACTGTGTGTTGGTCTATTGTCCATTCATGTCTACTCTTTACATTTATTTGATTGCAAAGTTCGTGGCAGAACCGGCAATACTGCAATAGAAAAGGGATTTTAGCCGGAGTACAGTGGATCGATGCTTAACAAAGTTGTCTCAAAAATGATTTTTGCGAAAGTTTTGATTTACGAAAATATCTAATACGGTTAATATTACCTATAAAAAAGGAGTGTTTAAATTCAATATGCATTTGGGGAAATTAAATCAATAACTTTCCATCTAATAATAGCCTTGTAACGCGCGGCGAACTCTTGTGCCTGGAATAACGCCCTATTATCCTGCTTCTTCAAATTTAGAAATCATATTTTCAATCCATGGACACACTCATTGGACCTCTTCTTAATCGTTTTTATACGCCGGTATTCTTCAGAGTAGCTGAATAATTGCTACCATTCTGATAGAATATCTTCACTAACAATGCACGTTCCTTCTTATTCAGAGTCATGATTGACCAATACTCAATGTGGTCTTATTTTTATACTGTTCGATGGGCTTGAAATTTGCATAAATGCTGTCCATAAGAAATAAAACACGGAACAGCGCCATCTATCGGGTGAAAATGGCGACTTTTTTTCTTCTATATTTGACTTGCGCATGTTCTGAAACGTGTAGATACCGAATTTCATTTGAATATTCCCAGTGGTTTTCTCTCCAGCAGCCCTTGAACACATGCAGTTTAATTATGGCCACCCTGCATATATAGGGAAAGAGTGAACTAATAGCAGGAATAGAATTAGAGGTTTTTCTTTCAATTCAGCTTATATACGGATCGGCTGATAGGAAATGTAAAAGCAAACAATGAGCATTCACGATAATGATGGTTTATGGGAAGAATTTTAATATATGAGTTTTATCTTTTGAGTGATGGATAACGGGTTTGATATTGTAACTGAAATGTTGATTGTGAATACAAGCGTAGTGTCTAATAAACGGAAATGACCTTTAAAAGAGAACACCTTGCAATGACGATAACGGATTTATCTAAAAATATTGCTGCAAAACCTGATTCTGTCATTATAAATCTATTTCTACTATTATAAGTTTAAAATGTTTATCGATTATTTAATTTAAGGTCTCTGTTAAATAAATTAAAAGTAAAAAAAAAACTTTTTTAAAAACAAGCTTTTATTTAAAAGCGGTAAAAGAATAAAATAAACTTTTCCTTTAAAACTTTTTACTATCAACTTATAACGTCATTACACAATTTATATGATATAAAAGCTTGTCCCGAGATTTACCTGTGTAGATAAACAAGTAAAATAAATAACTTGACTGACTGATTTTAATTTTTAAAAATTCAAACTAAGTAAATACGAGTACTTAAATATTGCGACAAGCTTTTATATCATATAAATTGTGTAATGACGTTATAAGTTGATAGTAAAAAAGTTTTGAAGGAAACGTTTATTTTATTCTTTTTACCGCTTTTAAAATAAAAGCTTGTTTTAAAAAAGTTTTTTTTACTTTTAATTTATTTTTAGACAAAGTTAATTAATACAGTCAATAGCGCAACGTTATTAAATTCCAGTTTGGCTGAAAACCGATTTTCGACGCCAACTT